>SNQJ01S0060757.1:55418-72522 GCA_010110895.2 Picea sitchensis | reverse complement strand
CAAAAAATACTAAAAATTACTTTCAAAAAAAAAAAAAAAGTGGTAAAAAATTAGGGTGTGTTGTGTACTCAACACACTATCAGGTACTTTTTTTAAATTTTATAGTTAGAATTGTTTGTAGACAACTATAAGCTATATCTTTATTCTATTTTCGACTATGGGATTTTGATAAGAACCCTTTTTTGATGCAACCTTACTATGAGCATTTGCTACAACATTTTGCTTAATACAAATATCTGCCAATTATTATTAAAAAAAATATTCAAATTTAATATTGTATATCAAAATAATAATTATAATAACCATGAAAACACCTATAATGTGTGTCTAAATTCACATATCAATAATCATATGTATATTTTCCGAAGAAAAAAAAATACACATATCAACATTTTATTATTATAATATAAACATTTTACATATAATTATAATATAAACATTTTACAAACCACAATTTATTATTCACAATACAAAATGGTCATATACACCTCCATAGTGGAACATGGAATTTATCTAAAGTGTTAAAAGGTGGCAAAATGGTCATATACACCTCAAACATATAATTTATCTAAAGTGTTAAAAGGTGGCAAAATGGTCATATACACCTCCATAGTGGAACATGGAATTTATCTAAAGTGTTAAAAGGAGGGACATTGTAGACATCAAAAGTAGAATAAAGCAAAGAAAAAGAAGTAAAAAATTATTGAAAAATACATACGACAACAAAGGTAAGGTAGAGGTAAAAGATTTTTAACATAGGTAGAGGTCAAGGATTGTTTTTAGGAAGAGGCACATGGTATGAAGAATACAAGTAAGATACTTGATTTTATACATGTAAGACTTCATGGCATAAGTTGTTTGAATGCCCATATTGGAGAACTTCAAATGAAAGTGACTAGAGAGCTATTTAGCACATGGATAAACCATGAGAATGTGATGATGTGAATAACATAGTAGCACCGATGAAGTGACAATATGTTTTAGAGGAAAATCACCATTTAGCACATGGATAAACCATGAGAATGTGATGATGTGAATAACATAGTAGCACCGATGAAATGACAATATGTTTTAGAGGAAAATAATTGATTGAGAGATAATATTCTTTTAACTGCACTTTTAATGTAGATATGACTCTTTTAAAATCAAATTACAAAAGAATTAAACTTTTCTCTATATTTTATTATAATTGTTTTTTAACCACATATTACAATTGTTAATGTAAAGAATACAACTTTTTATAAATTATTGATGACCATATATAAATATGAGTTATTTTTCCAAGATATTAAAACATGTGTTATACTTCTTATATAACTATTACAAATTGTCATTTACAATATAAAAGATAGAAATAGGTTCTTCTTCTAAGATATTAAAACATGCATGTATCACCATTACAAATTGTCATTTGCAATATAATAAAAATGAGTTCTTCTTCCAACATATCAAAACATGGGTTATGCCCCTTATATCACAATTACAAATTGTCCTTTGCAATATAAACCATTCCTTGAAACAAGTTCTTCTTCCAAGATTGTCATATGCAATATAAACCAGCCCTAGAAACAAATTGAGTTCTTCTTTCAAGATATAAAAACATGTGTTATACCCCTTATATCACCATTTGCAATATAATAGAAATGATTTCTTCTTCCAAGATATCAAAACATCTGTTATACCCCTTATATCACCATTTGCAATATAATAGAAATGATTTCTTCTTCCAAGATATAAAAACATGTGTTATACCCCTTATATTAGCATTACAAATTGTCATTTGTAGTATAAGCCATCCCTAGAAACGAGTTCTTCTTCCAAGATTGTCATTTGCAATATAAATCATCCTTGTAAATGAAATGAGTTATTCTTGAAAAATATCAAAACATTTGTGATATCCCTTATATCACCATTACAAATTATCATTTTCAATATAAATCACCCATTATATCAACATACAATTTGCAAGATATATACACCCAAACCAACATCCACACCCAAAAATTTCAAAACTTTATCACAAATCTTACACGATACTCCCTCCATATGTTCCTTTATTTTTGAACCGTTATTCAATATAAAGAGATGAAAATTCAATTGATTATTGAACCATTATTCAATATAAAGAGATTAAACTCCAATTGATTCTATAATGTGGGGAAAATGGTGATAAAAATTTCATTCAATTGATTCTATAATGTGGGAAAAAAGGTGATAAAAAGTCCAAGATATAAAAAATGGTTGCCTTTCTCCTTGTGAACAATGTGCATTACTGCAACTTCTTAACATGGAAAATGTTGTGATTGCTTTCCATCTGGGGTTTCCTTAATTGACTGCAAGACTATGTCCTCCTGAACCAATGTGATCACCATTATTGAATCTTTACTTCATGAATGAATGATTTTATTTCTGCTTGGCTCTTTACATCCTTCGCAAGTTGTATGCTTCCTTCTGGAGTGGTCATATATCTTTCTTTATTTTCTATTGCAACATGAAATTTGAATTTAGAAGGTAGATTCTTGCTCAAAGAATTGGAGGACTCTCACGAATTTGTAACAAATTATCACAATATTTTTATGAAATGTTTTCTCTTGGATTTGTCTTCAAACACTATATGTAACATTATATAGTGATAATGATTTTCAATGAAGATTTCTTCATGAATATAAGCAAATTTGATATGGTTATTGTTGGGGCTCATAAATGAGGAGATACAAAGTTGAACCATTATTCAATATAAAGAGATGAAAATTCAATTGATTATTGAACCATTATTCAATATAAAGAGATGAAACTTCAATTGATTCTATAATGTGGGGAAAATGGTGATAAAAAGTTCATTCAGTTGATTCTATAATGGGGAAAATGAAGATAAAAAGTTGGATACTCTAAAGGAGGAGATTGCTAAGCTAAAATAAACTCTCAGGTAGAGATGAGTACATCCCATCAAGTTTTGGACAAATGGTGCCTAGATACGATGAAACTGTTCCTAACGGTCCCTCTAGAATAGGGTAACAATTATTATAAATCATTTCTCATTTGTAATTGATCTCTAATCTTAGAATGATGAGAAGTCTAAACATTTTGTATTCCATGAAGAAATCTTCTCTCTATATATATTATCTAGAGGATATAGAGAGATGATGGAAAAAAGAGGAACCTGCCCTCTGTGTAGGAAGACCTTTGTAAATTTTTGGGGCTAGAATGAACATATAAATGTAGAAACAGATTTTGGACTGTTTATGAGATAGATTCTAACTGGCGGTAATATGGGTCTTGTTTTCTTTTCATAGTATGTGTTTCTTGTGATCCTTTATTCCATATATATTTTTATTTTGTCTAAATTGGAGAATTAAAGGCCTAGAATTCATCATTTGATGCTCTTGGTTTAGCAATTTAGAATATGTTTATCTCTTTTGACTAATTCAGAATTCATTCATATAATTCTTTGATGTTGTTATGTGTCCTTTCTCTTCTGATGCCATGCAAATTTTTCAGATATAAACCCAGACTCACTACCTGATTTAGCCTTTTCATCTTAATAGTTCACAAGTTTGACGACGCATTGTTTATTCTAGACTCCATAACCCAAATGTCATCTTCATTCCTCCAACCATTTTATAAAAACCCCCCAAAACAAACCGAATCTAGCCACCTGATTATCAAAAAATACCCTGTGACACGAGAGAGCCCTCTCTGAGTTGAGCAGGCTAGTGCCTTAGCTCTAAAGCAGGTTGAAACAGTTACCTCTGTCGTTTGTCTATTCAGTCAGACAAAATTTACAGAGTGCTAACTCAACTAATGTGCAATATACTCCTGACTATATCATAGATATACAAACAACTCTACTCATTAAAACATATAAAATAGATCAACTGCAAGTTGCTTTAAATCCAAATTAATTTCATCAAAGAGGAACATAATCTTCTCTTTGCAAGATTCAGTCATTCATCCAATAGCCATCATCCAATCATCATTTTCATAATTGGGACATCACTTCTTTTTTCCTCCCAAGTCTCTTATACATTAGATCCCATATGTACAATGGGGAGGAATTTTTTTTCATTGTATAATAGAAAATGATTCCTTTTGATTGAAGCAACAATGTGAGGAGATCATAAAAAATTTCTTTAGTCGATTGCTGTAGTGATGCTTGAGCTTGTGGCTTACTTAGATGCCATGTTATCCAACATGGATTACTTACTAACAATGGTTGCAAATGGGCACCTTCATTCAAACCAATAGTTTCAAATGGACACCTTCATGTAAACCTTTCATGGTAGTTTCCATGTCCACAATGGCTGCAAATGGCCTCCTTCATTCAAACCAATGGCTACAAATGGCCACCTTCATTCAAACCAATGGCTACAAATGACCACCTTCATCCATACCATCTGTGGTAGTTGCCATCCACAATGGTTTCAAATGGTCACCTTCATTCAAACTAATGGTTGCAAATGGCCACCTTCATTCAACCATCCATGGTATTTTTTGTGTTCTTGGTTCAAGCCTTTCATGGTAGGTGTCATGTTGTCCAACAGGGCTTACTTACTAAGAATGGTTTTCCTTCGTTTAAACCATTCAAAACTTCCATGGTAGTTTCCATGTCCTTCATTCAAACCTTCCATGGTAGGTGTCATGTTCTCCAACATATATTTCTTACTAACAAAGGTTACCCTTCTTTCAAATTGTTAAAACCTTCCATGGTAGTTGCCATGTTGGAGCACATGTTGCTAGTGGGAAAATCCCCCCTTTAACTATACCAGGGTTTAAGATATAGATAGAGAGAATGGTCATATAAAAGCTAATCTAGTTTCTACTCTACCCCAAACATACTAAAATCAATGAACAAAAAGTAGTAGAAGAGAAGATCGGTAACTATACCTTTTATCCCACATCCGGTGATGATCTCTTGAAGCTCTCTAGTTCCAAAGACTACAAGCCTCCTCCAAAGGCTGACCTGCATCCAAGACTAGGAAAAAAAGGACTACAAGCATGCTATTTATATTCATAAATTAGGGTTAGATATCAAATGCTATGTATAAATCAAATAAAATACACAAAACATCACCATTTGGGATAGGGAAAATAGATTCTTTTATTCATCAAACAAAGACTAAAAATTACAATCCATGTCAACCATCGTTCCACGAACCTAGTCTGGGCTCCTCTTTACAATGATCCAAGTGCACCTTTAATAGGCCTCTTCTTTCAATCTTCTGATCACCTCAAGGGAAGGAAATGGATTGAATGGAAGAAGAAGGGGTTGAAGAGGGAATGTTGAGGCAGTGACTCACAAAAGGTAGAAAATTCTTGGGCAAGGAAGGGAAGTGAAATTGGGCAGAGTTTCACTGTTCTTATGCTTCTTTTTGAAATGAGACCCCAACACCTCCTTTTATATGACAAAATTATGGTTATTGGTTGGGGGATGGGATATAACAGGTTAATTGGTTGGGAAACCTCCAATAGCCCATAAATTCCACCAAATTCCTTACAACTTTTTAATTTTTGCAAATTTTGGAGGTATATGCGAGCTGTAGTGCAACAACTTGAGTATGTACACAGGTTGTAGTGAAACAACTAGAGTATGTACGCGGGAAGTAGTGCACTAGTCTAAGTATGTACGCGGGTAGTAGTGAAGCAACCTTGGTATGTATGCGGGTTGTAGTGAAGCAGCCTGAGTATGTACGCGGGCTTTAGTGAAGAAACATGTGTATGTATGTGGGAAGTAGTGCATCAACCTAAGTATGTATGTGGGAAGTATTGCATCAGGGTGCGTACATTCTCCAAAACATGGTTTCTTAAATGAAGTTCCTCAGTAGTGGTTTGGAAAATTATGCAAGTAGGAAGGCCAATGCCATGTATGCTTGAATAGGTCATTTTAGGGCTATAACACATGGATTTATTACTAACAATGGGTTTCCTTTGTTCAAACCTTCCATGGTAGTTTCCATGTTTTCCAACATGGATTTCTTAGATCTCATGTTCTCCAACATGTATTTCATCAACCTAAGTATGTATGTGGGTAGTATTGCATCAGGGTGCATACATGCTCCAAAACATGGTTTCTTAAATGAAGTTCCTCAGTAGTGGTTTGGAAAATTATGCAAGTAGGAAGGCCAATGCCATGTATGCATGACTAGGTCATTTTAGGGCTATAACACATGGATTTATTACTAACAATGGGTGTCCTTTGTTCAAACCTTCCATGGTAGTTTCCATGTTTTCCAACATGGATTGCTTACATCTCATGTTCTCCAACATGTATTTCATCAACCTAAGTATGTATGTGGGCAGTATTGCATCAAGGCGCGTACATGCTCCAAAACAAAGATTGAAAATTACAATCCATGTCAACCATTGTTCCACGAACCTAGTATGGGCTCCTCTTTACAATGATCCAAGTGCACCTTTAATAGGCCTCTTCTTTCAATCTTCTGATCACCTCGAGGGAAGGGAATGGATTGAATGGAAGAAGAAGGGGCTGAAGAGGGAATGTTGAGGCAGTGACTCACAAAAGGTAGAAAATGCTTGGGCAAGGAAGGGAAGTGAAATTGGGTAGAGTTTCACTGTTCTTATGCTTCTTTTTGAAATGAGACCCCAACACCTCCTTTTATATGAAAAAATTATGGTTATTCAGTTGGGGGATGGGCTACAATAGGTTAATTGGTTGGGAAACCTCCAATAGCCCATAAATTCCACCAAATTCCTTACAACTTTTTAATTTTTACAAATTTTGGAGGTATACGCGAGTTGTAGTGCAACAGCTTGAGTATGTACATGGGTTGTAGTGAAACAACTAGAGTATGTATGCAGGAAGTAGTGCACCAGTCTGAGTATGTACGAGGGAAGTAGTGAAGCAACCTGGGCATGTATGCAGGTTGTAGTGAAGCAGCCTGAGTATGTACGCGGGCTTTAGTGAAGCAACATGTGTATGTACGTGGGAAGTAGTGCATCAACCTAAGTATGTATGTGGGCAGTATTGCATTAGGGCGTGTACATGCTCCAAAACATGGTTTCTTAAATGAAGTTCCTCAATAGTGGTTTGGAAAATTATGCAAGTAGGAAGGCCAATGCCATGTATGCATGAGTAGGTCATTTTAGGGCTATAACACATGGATTTATTACTAACAATGGGTGTCCTTTGTTCAAACCTTCCATGGTAGTTTCCATGTTTTCCAACATGGATTGCTTAGATCTCATGTTCTCCAACATGTATTTCTTACTAATAATGGTTGCAAATGGCCACCTTCATTTAAACCTTCTATGGTAGTTTCCATGTCCTTCGTTCAAACCTTCCATGGTAGTTTCCATTCTCTCCAACATGGCTTGCTTACTAACAATGGAAATCCTTCGTTCAAACTATCCAAACCTTCCATGGCAGTTGTCATGTTCTCCAACATGGATTTCTTACTAACAATGTATATCCTTCATTCAAACTATTCAAACCTTCCATGGTAGTTTCCATGTTGGAAAACATAGCTTGATTACTAACAATGGTTGCAAATGGCCACCTTCATTCAAATCTCCCATAGATTAATACCATGGAACTATTAATCCCTTAAGATTATAAGTGTTCTAATACCAATTGAAAGAAGTGAAATCAAATGTAAATGGCTATTCTTCAGACAATAAATGTTCTTAACAATGACTCTCATTCAACAATGATAAACAACTAATAATGGTTGCAAATGATCACCTTAATTAAAACATTCCATGGATTACTACCATGGAGCTACTAAGCACTTAAGACTATAAATTATCTAATACCCATTGAAAGAAGTGTTAAATGTAAAACTAACAATTAAACTCACACATGGAAATTAAACAAAAGAAATGATGAAAAATGCAATACTAGCTAATCAATATTATTTATAGCATTGATGTGTGTATAGCATAAACTTTAACCCGAATGATGACACCTTGTCATGTAATTAGTGCAATTGATACTCCTAACACACATATAACACATTTAGCATCAATATTATATCCTATATTTTAAGAATATAAAGGTAATCAAGATTGATACTCCTAACACACATATAACACACTTCACTTAAATATTATATCCTATATTTTAAGAATATAAAGGTAATCAAGACTTATTGATGGATAAAAACAAACAAAAGGCTAACATGTTTTCCCTACAAATGTCTTTTCTTATCCAATGTTGTCCATGCCCTAAAGGTGATCTTGAATTTTATTCATTTGGAGCTAGTGCCTCCTCGTTATTGGTCCCTATCGAAGGTGTAGAGGGACTATAGCGATCGATAATTTGTTGACTTCATATTAGTTTGTACTTTGACTAAAAATATTTGCATAATATTTATTGTTGGAACTAGAGAACTAAAAACATTGATTTGTATATAATAAAAAATACCATATATGTCATGATTTGATTGGATAACAGATTGGAGATCATATTGCTCGCTTCACTATTCCCAATGTTTTATATGTTAGCATATCCAAAGTTTTTGATCATCTACGGTCTTTCTCAATTTTTTACTATTTTTATTAAAATGTTTAGATATCCAAAGTTTTGAGCATCGAGAGTCATATTTTTATTAGTTGACTTCATACTAGTTTGTCCTTTGACTAAATGTTTTTTTGCATAGTCTCTATTGTTAGAAGTATTGTTATTATTATTACTATTTTTTTTATTGTTATTATTTTATATTATTATAAAATAATATAATTACTATTTTGCGTGCGTAAACAGACCTGCCACACTGCATTCTTTCTTAAATGTTTACACAATGTGAGGCCCTTCAGTGGTCCTGACAGACTTAAATGTTTACCTAATAGGCCTCACAACCTTAAATGTTTATTTAACAGGTTTGTTACAATACATTTTCCTCCGATTTTTTTATGCAACGTTGTCTGCAATCAATATGGGAAATATTGTTCTTCAACGGCATTATCAGTTCACTGGTTGATGCTTGCTCGTTGCTTGTTCATTGGTTTCTTGTTTTCATGTTTCTCTTGTTGCAGTTTGCATGCTTGGGATTCTGCAACCACGATTAGAATTGTGATTCTGTCATTCCCCATTGATGGGTGGGATTCGGTGCCATGTTTACCTTCCTTTTTATTGTTTTTTGTTTTCTATTTCCAGTTTGCAAGTGAAAATTTTCAATACTGGAGATGCTTAAGTCAAAATCCTTTTCCAGAACATATTTTTATGTGAGGAGAAAATTCGATTTCCTTTTTTATATGTCAATGTGGCTGCGTTGGAGGTGGGTTCTGTGTCGAACATTGGCGTTTAGGAACAAGACCAAGACAACATTACAGTCATGCTTCTCTGGTCGTAGTAGTCACATACAAAGATGTTTTGCAAGAGGATTTTGATCACTCCTAGTATTGAAAATTCTTACTTGCAAAATGGAAAAAAACAAACAACGAATAGGAATGCAACCATGGCAGTGAAACTTACCCGTGAATGGGGAACGATAGAAAGGAAGTTCCAATTACGAATGCAGAATGCCAACCGTGCAAACTGAAACTTTATGAAATGTTTACATAGTGGGGGGCCTTTGGATGGTCCTCATAGCCTTAAATGTTTACCTGATAGGTCTCACAGCTTGAAATGTTTGCTTAACAGGTGTGTTACAATACAATTTCCTCCAAATTTTTGATACAATCTTGTCTGTAGTGAATTCGGGAAATATTGTTCTTCACTGGCATTCCTAGTTGGTTGGTTGATGCTTGCTCATTGGTTCATTGGATGTTTCTTATTGTTGTTTGATTCCACTTTGCAGAGTTGAGGTCCTGCAACTGCAGTTGGCCCTCTTGGTACTTGTTCTTTGGTTTGTTGTTTGTTGATTTCTCTTGCTTGCTTCAAATTTGCAAGGTTGGGGTCCTGCATCCGCAGTTGGACCTCTTCTTGCAATTTGCAGGCCAGGGGCTACACTTCTGTCCTTCCCCATTCACCGGTGGGTCTCAGTGTCACGGTTGCATTCCTGCATTACTTAACAGGACTGTTACAATACATTTTCCTCCAATTTGTTTTATAGAATGTTGTCTGCAATGAATATGGGCAATGTTGTTCTTTAGTGGCATTACTAGTTCACTGATTGATGCTTTCTCGTTGCTTGTTCACTGGTTTCTTGTTTTCCTTTTGTTGTTTCTCTTGTTTTATTGTTGTTCTTATTGAAATTTTCATGCTTGGGATTCTGCAACCATGATTGGAACTGTGCTTCTGTCGTTCCCCATTGACAGGTGGGTTTCAGTGCTATGTTTTCCTTCCTATTCGTTGTTTGTTGTTTGATATTTCTAGTTTGCAAGTGAAAAATTTCAATACTGGAGATGCTTGATTCAAAATCCTCTTGCAAAACATCTTTGTATATGAGGAGAAAATTTGATTTCCTTTTTTATATGTCATTATGGTTGTGATGGAGGTGGGTTTTGTGTCGAACATTGACGTTCATGAACAAGACTAGGACAACATTACAATCCTATTTCTCTGGTCATAGTAGTCACATATAAAGATTTTCTTCAAGAGGATTTTGATCACTCCCAGTATTGAAAATTATTACTTGCAAACTGGAAAAAAAAAAAACACCAAACAACTAATAGGAATGAAACCATGGAAGTGAAACTTACCCGTGAATGGGGAATGACAGAAGTGCAGTTCCAATTGCGGATGCAAAATGCCAACCATGAAAATTGAAACATTCTTAAATGTTTACATAGTGGGAGGCCTTTGGATGGTCCTCACAGCCTTAAATGTTTACCTGACAGGCCTCAAAGCCTGAAATGTTTGCTTAACAAGCATGTTACAATACATTTTCCTCTGATTTTTTGATACAATCTTGTCTGCAGTTAATTTGGGAAGTATTGTTCTTCACTGGCATTCTTGGTTGACTGGTTGATACTTTCTCGTTGGTTCGATGGATGCTGCTTATTTTTGTTTGATTCAAATTTGCATATTTGAGGTCTTGCAGCTGTAGTTGGGCCTCTTGGTACTTTTTCACTAGTTTGTTGTTTGTTGCTTGCTCTTGTTTGCTTCAACTATGCAAGGTTGGGGTCATGCATCTGCAGTTGGACCTGTTATTGTAGTTTGCAGTCCAAGGGATGCGCTTATGTCCTTCCCCATTCACCGGTGGGTCTTAGTGTCGTGGTTGCATTGCTATTTGTTGGTTGTTGTTTTCTGTTTCCATTTTGTAAGTAAGAATTTTCAATACTGGGAATGCCTGAGCCAAAATCCTCTTGTAGAACATTTTTGTATGTGACTACTATGACCAGAGAAACAAGAGTGTGATTTTGTCGTGGTGTTATTATTGAAAGTCGTTATTTTCCAGAGATCCCACCTCTGTTGCAGCCATAGTGACATGGAAAAGGTTGAAAAATCTATGGCAAGTGCATTTAGAAGAATACACAAAGAACTTGAAAGAAATCATAATGATACTATGCAAATGATACATGCACTTGGCAATACATTACTTAATCTTAGACAAATCTCTGCTCAACAAACGGTTGACGTTGCACTTTCCTTGGCCCTAGACTGTGGTTCAAGGAAATATGTCTTCATAAACACATCTCCACTTGAGAAACACAATTTGGAACATGGTTTTACAGTTGGGCCACCAAAAATACTATTAAAATAAAATAATATAAAAAATGTTGAAATAGATATAAACAACGTCTCTTTGGACTTGAACCAGAGTTTGTCGAACTCCAACTATATTTCATAGATAAGAATGTTTTTCCCATAGTTGATGTTTTTCTATGGCTTCATAATTATGAGACTATGTGTTGTTGTGTGAGGGATACAGTTCTTTTCTCCCTTTCATTTTCCTCTTCTATACTTACCTGTTTTTCCCTTTTATTCTTCCCCTCTATTATTTGTTTCCGGTTCTATACTTAGTTGTGGTACTATGCTCATGGGTTCCCAAGGTAGTGAACTGGCAAATCCTCATCTCCATCTATATCTTCACATCACGAGTTCGACCGACCTCCATTCATTTGCATACTTAGCCAATTTTATGGTCATAGGTTCATAGGTAGGCGCAATCAAACTCTCATGCCCCGTTTTCAGGGTATATATATTGCACCCAAAACTTCAGTGATCTACAATTCGACCCTGAACTCCTCAAAATCGCAAGCCTGATTCTACCTACAATGACTCTGTCTGACCAACCCGCCTTTCCATACTCAGTCGAGTATTCAAAGTTTCATGGGTTCACGGACTCCCGTGTTCACAAAAGTTTGAAAGCATTTTTCTCTCCCCTCCATCCCCGCCACCTTCTACCCTTCCCAATGCACATTAATTATGCTTTTAATAGTGATAACTCATCAAGCAGGTTCAAAAATATTGGCATTAATAAGTGGAAATCTCGAGGACATCTTCCATTAAAATGCATTAATGGGCAAATATTATGGGATCTAATGATTTTTTTGTGTCCATCTTGAATTGGAAAAATTTGTTGGTTATTTTAGTTTTTTTAAGTCATCATCATAGTAAGAATTCAATATTGTGCTACCCCACTGTTGTCCACAAAGGTGTTGACATCATGTCCCTCTTTAATACTGTGCATGTATTACAGGTTGTCATATTTGAGAATATGCTTGCATATGGAAATGTTAACTTATATTTTCTCTATCGCCTATGTGTTTCAGCAAACTTTGCGAGCCGAAAACACCCTTCAAATTGTAACATGGTTTACATTTGGGCCAAAAAAATACTATTAAATAAAATAATATGACTAGTATTTGAATAACTGTAGACAAATTCTCTTTGTACTTGGACCTGAGTTTGTCGAGGTCCAGCTATATTCTATACCTGAGAATGTTTTTCCCATAGTTAATGTTTATGGCTGTGAGTTCCTGGATTGGCGCTATCAAAATCTCATGCCCCCTTTTCTGTGATACACATATTGCACCCAAAACTTTTGTGATCTACAATTCAACCTTGGACTCCTTGAAATCGCAAGCTTCACTCTACCCACGATGAGTTTGTCCTTGTCCGTCTAATTGCCCCGCCTTTCCATACTTAGTCAATTCTTCACCTCTTCTTGTCCCATATTCGCAGTTTTGCGGACTCCTGGGTTCATAAAAGTTTGAAATCATTTATCACTCTCGTCCATCCCCGCTACCTTCGCACACTTCCCAATGAAAATTACTTACGCTTTTAATTGGTGAGAATTCACCATACAGGTTCGAAAATATTGGCATTAATAACCGAAAAGAATGAGGACATCTCTAATTAAAATGAGTTCAAGAAAGATATACGGGAGATTATATTATCATCCCCCAGTGTTCATTTTAAATACTATCAGGACGCAATTATTTTCACATGTTGCAATACAAACAATTCTTCATCAAAGCACTAGATTTTCTCATAGGCACCCCAATTGCACTCCAGTCACCTGGTACTGAATTGGCAGAGGTCAATATTATGGGATCTGAACTTTTTTTTTTTGTGGATCTTGAACTCAGAAAAATTGTTTCTTACTTGAGTTTTTTTAAGGCATTATTCCCCACCTTTCCATACTTAGTAGATTCTTCACCTCATGTTGTCATAGATTCACGGGTTCTCAAGCTTCCAGGTTCACAAAACTTTCAAATCATTTTTCGCGCCCTTCCCAATGCACCTTAATTATTCCTTCGTTAGTGAAAACTCACCACACATATTCAAAAATATTAGCATTAATATTCGAAAAGGGAGAGGACATCTCTCATTAAAACACATTAAACCAAGATTTACGGAAGATTATATTATCATCCTCCAGCATTCATTTTAAATACTTATTCCCATTTCCCTCTATCATTGAAAAATTGGGCTTTAAGGTGCCTTCCTTGTAATGTTTCTAGTCATCCACATGTGATACAACTTAGAGAGTCCATCCAAGCCCAATTGAAAGACGAGGGAATGGTTTTATGTGATGTCGGCTTTGAGCGAAATTTTTTTTGTTAGCCAATAGAAACTCATACAAAAACAATTCAAGTATATTATGATTGGTATTCTCCCTATATTCGATCCTTTGGTTGGTTGAAAGGCATGCCTGAATATTTGTATGATGAACTTCTTTGTTTTGTTACTGGAAATTGGAAGGGACTTTCAAGTCACCTGCAAAATTATCCTTTGTTGAAGTATATATCTTCTTCCAACAACACATATTTGGAAAGTGTATCAAATCCTGTAGACCACACCAGAATTTATCTTTCATCAGAGGAGTCGCACATATCATGGATTAAAAAATGGTCTGGAATATTTGGAAGTGACGCAAAATATTACTCCATTTGTAAATATAATAAGAAGGAAATTACAGAATAGTTGTTGAGAAACACTAATGTGAGAAACTGTATGAGTGGTTGAATCAACATCCTAAAATTACAGAAGTTTCTATGTCAAAGTTTGTTGAACGACTTCTGGGTGTGGTAACAAGCTTGATAGAAAGTCAACTTCTTTGTCAAAGTTTGTTCACTGACCTCTGGATGTAGTAACAAACTCTATATACAATCAACTTTCTATCACTACTGCACATTGTTTTCATTATTCATATGCATATAATTGCATCTGGGTCGAAGAGCTTGCTGCTCTTTGCAAGAATATTCTCCTGGTAGTTGAAGGTGGGTATATAATTAGGGAACGAGGCTCTCAAAAATTTCTAATGCCTGCATTGACAAGTAAATGGGAAAATTTAATGGGAAGGAATTATGGACTATGGACTTTGCAACACTTTCTAAAGATTACTTTATACTACCACCTTCTGCAAAAAGTTTGATGTATTCAGTTAATGATTTGGTTTTTGAAGATAGCCTTTTACTACCGCCTTCATGTAATGATTTTGTTTCATTCTTTAGAAGAGACCTTAATGTAGTAGATATTCCAGAGCTATTTCCACCGAATATCAATCTTCTTTTTGTTTCCCATTCTTTGAATAAGGAGAATGCATTTCTTCTGTTGTAGTAGATCTAATATTTGAAAAAAGCAGAAGTTGTTTGATGCTTGTAGTATTGACTTGTCTGGTTCAAATAAATTTCCATGGCTTCGTTGTAAGCATCTCTCGAGTTGTTCATCAGGATCATAGGTCGATAAGCATAGAGTTCCTTCCTAGTCGTAGAGTGCTTCCATCCCCAGCTTGTGTTTGCACAGGTGATTTTATTGCTACCTTGTTTCTTTGTCCTAGTGGTGGATCCTTCTATCCAAACCAACATGATGGAAATAAACTAGCTCTAGGGAATTTGATCGCTTCCGAAGATCTTAGTTGACCATATATTAATTTCGGTTAACTTAAAAATGTTTATGTGTGCAACCTAATGTTAGACATAGAAAATACAATTTCATAATTTTTTAAATATAAAATAATGTATTTTTTTAACACATGATTGGTTGAAATGTTTTAGGCATTGTTTTGGATTCACGTCCTTCAAGAATGTTAATTAATTATAGAATTACTATTGCTTGTGCCAATGCAATCAACCCTTCATCAACTATGGAATTCACATTAACACTGTAATGTCAGATAATAAATGTCTGGCATGCACCTAATGTCGATGTCTTCATCACACATGACACCTAACCTCCAAATATTTCCGGACTCACAACAACATTGTAATTGTCATGAGAAAGAAACACTAAAGTTGATGTTCTTTACAGGTCTGACAACCCTCCAGTCTAAGTTATTTGACAATGACAGTCCTGCTTGTTCACCACATTACCGCCCTCCAGCCAATGACAATTTTCCCATTGCCACCACTAGTGTCAATTTTCGAAGCTAAAGATATTAGGAGCATGGAGTCACCACCAGTGTGGGTATCTGAAGTTGAAGCTACCTAGAGCTTGGGGTCACAACTTCATACAATTGACATTAGTACTAGTACTGATCGAAATTTGATTGCATGTCGAGTCTGTTACTACATACAGAGGTTTCTCAACAAAGTTTGAGATAGAAGTTGGTTGTCTGTCAAGTCTATTACAACTTTGAGATAGAAGGTTCTGTAATTTTAAAAAGTTGATTCAACCACTCATACAATTTTTCACCTTCGTGAGGATCCAAATTTATAATTTCCTTCTGAGTATATTTGGGCATGGAGTAATATTTGGCGTCACTTCCGAATCTTCCAGAGCATTTTGTGAGCCACGATATCTGCTACTCCTATGACGAAAGATATATTCTGGTGTGATCTGCAACATTTGATACACTTGCCAAATCTGTGTTGTTGGAAGAAGTTATATACTTCAACAAAGGAGAATTTTGTAGGTGACTTGAACGTCCCTTCCAATTTATAACAATAAAACAAAGAAATTCAACATACAAATCTTCAGGCAGGCCTTTCAACCAAACAAACGATCGAATATAGGGAAAATACCAGTCACAAGATACTTGAATTTTTTGTCTCAGCTTATGTTGGCTAACAGAATTTCCCCCCCCCCAAAGCTGACGTCACATAAAACCACTCCCTTGTCTTTGAATCGGGCCTGAATCACATCTCTAAGTTGTCTTAGATGTGGATGACCAAGAACATTACAAGGAAGGCACCTTAAACCCCAAGTTTTTGATGATAGAGGGAAATTAACACTTAGCAAAGTATGGAATGTTGAATAAAAAGTTGATTCATGCAAGCCATATCTAGAAGAGACAAACTATTCAAGAAGCTGGGATAGATCTACCTGGCAGCACCCATGAAGTCCAAGACCCGAAATTGATATTCAACTCGTTGTTTTTAACTAGGCAAGCATTTGATGATCAAGTTGAAATCTATAAAAGACTATCTATGTTGGATCATGTTCTCATTGATGCCAATGGTTTGATTATTTGGGAGATTGTTGGATCATATGTCATTGATGTAAATGATTTGGTTTGATTTATTTCATTGATTGATGTCAAGTAATTGATTGATATGATGCACTTGATGAGAATGATATATGTCCAAGTGGAAACCAATCGATGCAAATATGAATCATTATTGTCTTATCATGGTTGATAAGGTGCACAAATGGATGAACTCCAAAGTGGTCCCCTTATGGTGAAATCCATCATGGGAAGACACTTTACAGATTGGGTTATCCTAGAAGAATGGTTGAAGGACCCATGGTTGTATTTGGAATAATGAGATGAAGATCAATGAAGTTTTTGGTGAAACTATCCTAGATGGATAGTAC
>SNQJ01S0060757.1:36292-55408 GCA_010110895.2 Picea sitchensis | reverse complement strand
TATTTATTTATATATTCTATTGCTTATGGGTTTTAACGAAATTTGTGAGCCGAAAAATACCCTGCAAATTGGAAGATGGTTTACATTTGGACCACAAATAATCTATTAAAATATATTAATATGAATACTATTGGAATAAATATAAACAAATTCTCTTTAAACTTGAAGTTGTCTTTGTCGACCTCCAAGTATATCACATAGCTAAGACTAAATGTTCGTTTCTCCCTTTCTTTTCCCTCCTCTATACTTTCTTGTTTTTCCCTTGTCTTCTTCCCCTCTATTATCCCTTTTTGGTTCTATACTTAGTCACATTTCTATGATCATGGCTTCCTAGGTTGCCAAATTGGTAGATGCTCATCTTCATCTATATCTTCACATCATGAGCTCGACTGGCCGTCATGCCTTTCAATACTTAGCCAATTATCTGACCATCGGGTCCTGGGTTAGCGCTATCTAACTCTTATGCCCCTTGTTCTGTCATATACATCTTGCACCCAAAAAATTCCATGATCTGCAATTTATTATTTTACCAGTGAGAACTCACCAAAGGTTTGAAAAGATTGGCATTAATAAACGAACAGTAGATGTTGTTCTCTGAGATACTTACCCCTTTTTCCCTTTTCTTGTTCCCCTCTATTATCCCTTTCTGGTTGTATACTTAGTGGCCTTTCTATGATCGCGGGTTTCCGGTTTGGCGGATTGACAGATGTTCATCTCCATCTATATCCTCACATCACGAGTCTGACCGACCATCATTCCTTTCCATAGTTAGCCAATTTTATGGTTGTGGTTTCCGAGGTTGGTGCTATCAAACTCTTCTGCTGCTTGTTCTGTGATATACATCTTGCACTCAAAACTTCTGTGATCTACAATTCCACCACAGACTCCTCGAACTCGCAAGCTTCACTCTACCTGAGTTCACAAAAGTTTTAAAGCATCTATCGTTTCCTTCCATCCCCACTACCTTCACACCCTTCCCAATGCACATTAATTATGGTTTTACTAGTGACAACTCAACACACTTGTATGAAACAATTAACATTAACAAGAAAAAACCTCGAGGACATCTCCCATTAACATGCATTAAACCTCCATTTACAATACTCTGGACGACCACTGTTCCTTTCCATACTTACCCATTTTTTTCCCGTGTTCCATGATACACGTCTTGCACCCAAAAAATCTGTGATCTACAATTCCACCCCGGGCTCCTCCAACTCGCAAGCTTCACTCTACCCAGGTTCACAAAAAGTTTCAAAGAATTTATCGCTCCCTTCCATCCCCACCACATTCATGCCCTTCTCAATGCACATTAATTATTTCGGTCTCTAGATTTCACTTCCATTGTTCTGTGACCTACTAGCAGCACTCAGACCTCTGTGATATACAAATTGACTATTGGACTCCCACATCATCCCCTCTTTCGTGTTACACATTACGCATTCAAAATTTCCAAGCCATACAATTTGACCGTCAGGGCCTCACATCTTCTGCGGAACCCTTGTCACCCTATTTTGGATCCTCGGGTTGGCGGGTTCACAAAATATCCAATTCCTAGTCACAGTTTCCTGTGCCCTCCACCTTCATATTTCTTTCCAAATATGCAACAACAAAGGTTTAATGCTAAGATTTCATCATGCAACAACCGTAAAGATCGTCATTAATAAGCAAAAGGATCGAGGAGACAGTCACACTGACTATCCCTACACAACTTGTCCAGAAACAGGAAGAACAAATATTACCAGATAATGGGATATCTATTACAAATTTCAATATATTAGCAAAAACGAGTCCGGCCTACTGTTTCCCTATTCCATACTTAGACACTTTTTTCGATTGTGGTTTCCCGGACTGGCGGGCTCAAGATTGTGTTTCCAATGTTCCATGACTTGCAAACAGTACCTGGAGTTCCATGATATACAATTTTTCTGGATGCCCCATCATTCCCTCTTCCGTGTTATGCGTTTTGCGGTCAACACTTCCGAGACATACAATTTGAACCTTGGGCCCTCAGCTCTGTTGGTTATATCTTGTAACCCTATTTTGAAGCTCTGTCGACCGCTTTCGATAATTAGCCATTCCTTAATTGTCGTTCCTTGTCCCCACCACCTTTGTACTTCTTTCTGGATATGAAATTAGTAATCTTTAATGTTAACAGTTCATCATGCAGGAACCATAAAGATTTCCATTAATGAGCGAAAGAATCGAGGAGATCTGCCAGACTTTCGCGATATACAAATTGACTATTGGACTCCCACATTATCCCCTCTTCCATGTTACACATTTTTACCGTCAAGGCATCACATCTCCTGGGGAACCCTTGTCACCCTAGTTTGAAGCCCTTCCGACCACTTTCCATACTTGCCCATTTCTTGGAATCTCTTTTGCGGATCCTCGGGTTGGCGGGCTCACGAAATCTCCAATTCCTAGTCACTATTTCATGTGCCCGCCACCTTCACACTTCTTTCAAAGTATTCAACGACCAAGTTTTAATGCTAACAATTCATCATGCAATAACTGTACAGGCCGTCATTAATAAGAAAAAGTCTTGACAAGACAATCAAACTGACTATCGCTACACAACTTGCCAAGAAACATGCAGAAAATATCTTTCCAATTAATGGGATATATATTACAAATATCAATATATTAGCGAAAACGAGTCTGGCCTATCGTTTCCCTATTCCATATTTAGCCACTTTTTCAATTTTGGGTTCCTGGATAGGCGGGCTCACGATTGCGCTTCCAATGTTTTGTGGCCTGCAAACAGTACCCGGAGTTCTGCGATATACAAATTGACCTCTAGACTATCCCATCATGCCCTCTTCTGTGTTATGTGTTTTTCACTCAAAACTTCTGAGACATACACTTTGGTTGTCGGGCCCTCACTTCTCATGGTTATACCTTGTAACCCTATTTTGAAGCTCGGTCGACCGCTTTCAATAATTAGTCATTCCTTAATTGCTCTTTCTCGTCCCCACAACCTTCGTACTTCTTTCTAAATATGAAAATAGTAAGCTTTGATGCTAACAACTCGTCATGCAGGAACCATCAACATTGTCATTAATGACTGAAATTCTCAAGGAGATCTCCCATTAATATGCATTAAACTAAGATCTGGGGAGAGTTATATTATCCCTTCCGATTGTTCATCTCAAACAACATGGAATGTCTTTCGCAGGTCCTGGCGTTGGTGCATTCACAAAATCTCCAATCCTTAATTTCTCTTCGTCATACCCGCAATCTTTGCACTTCTAAGTATGCAATTACTAGTCTTTAATGCTAACAACACATCAAGCAACAATCGTCAAGATTTCCATTAATGAGTGAAAGGCTCGAGGAGATCTCCCATTCACATGCATTGGACCAAGATTTGTAGAGGGTTATATTATCCCTTCCAACTCTTCATTTCAAACATCGTCTGGAGAAAACGAACGTTCTCATCAACTTATGGTAGCAAATCGACAACAGTTATGTGGAGATACAATGAATACTCTTACTATTCATCCAGTGGTCCAAGGCATAATCTTACTATTCATCTCGTTCTGCCTAGAACAAAGTTATTTGGATCTCTGGAATCGCTCGTTCATGTTGCATCCCTGGAGTTTTTGACTGTAAGGAGGTGGTCTCTTGTTGCACCGAAAAATATATTTCAAGCCAAATAATTATTCCACTGCGCGACCATTCTCATGTTTCTTTGTCACCTTAATTCTTCCGCAAGATGTTAAGATTGTCGGAGCCAACGTTGACCTTCAAAGGATAAGACTGCAAGCAGTTCCTAGAAAAACATGATAACGGGTTGGAACTATTACTCGAGTTCCTGGAAGACCCAACAGTAGTTCTTGGAGATATCAAAAAGTTGCAAGTCAGTTCCTTTAGAAATCCATTCTGGGAAATTGCCTCGTTGTTAACAAGAATAACAGGACAGGAATCCACGACAAGCATTTCCCACATGGTTCTTTATATTTTGTATTTCATAGTCAAGGAACAATCCATTTTTTTATTGGGGGAAGCTAATTTCCATTGAAATCGATTCCCAATTGTCATGATTCAAAGAAGAGAATAGATTTTATATGTCATCCTACTTGGTTTTCGTGATAGCGCATTGCTATCTGTTTCCAAAACTATCTCTGTCCAAGAAGATAAACTATGAATTCGACCCAGTAACATTCTGGTACCAAGCCTTTTGGAGGCACAAGGCCTCCCATTGTTTTTATGAAATTTTTAATCACTTTGTCTCGGTTTTCAAAGATTTATCGTTAGGAAAGGATGCTCCCCAGATGTCTGACCAGGAAACCAAGTTTTTGGACAGGAAGGGGACACTTGAACAAATGGAAAATTAAAGTGTAATAATGATTTTTGGCTCCAAGGAAAATATTTCTTTTCTTCCATGTCACATCAAAGACAAGATGTTTGCTACACAAATAGCAAGGAAATACAACTACTAGTTGCGTTTTTTCCATGGAAAGAGAAAAAAAACAGTTCATTCCTCTACCTTGGAAAGTTGGGGACTTTGTGTTCAGGAACGTCAGCAAGATTGACGAATTCACAGGCCATTTCAACAACTTGAACCTAAGATATGCTAAAAAACTAAGAGGCTTCGACCATAATGGGATTTTTCTACAACATTTACTAGCAGTTGGCTTTAGGAGCTCTTTTATACATACACGCAGGAACGAAGATAGAGACAATAACAACAACACTCTTGCTCCTAACGATGGCGACGTAGAGACATTGCAAAGAACAACTTAATTGTACAAACAACAGGGAAAAGGCTTCGGTGAGAAGAGTGTCCAGTCCCCGACTAGCACTCCTAAGAGCACGACATCATGGAGCATCGCTCCAACAACCCATCCCAGTAATAAAGAAACCCAGAATTATTCAAATGGAGGATAGAAGAACCCTCCTCACGAAAAAATTGATAGTTCTCACAAGATTCTCGTGACGAAGAAGAGAAAAAATGTTGTAGGGAAAGCAGAAGAGCCCAAAACTGAAAGTGAGAACATGCAACTTGAGACTATTATGGATGACGTGTTCTGCAAAGTTGATCAACCCGCGAATGGGATGCACTAGAGTTCCACAATGGAAATAGTTGAGACCGACATTTTGTACGAAGATGAATCCTTCTTATTCCAGACCAATTTTTTTGATAGCCAATCTAAAAATTTAATTATTGAAAATAGAGATGTAACAAATAAGAAAGGAAAATCTCATTCGTAGATTAACCTTGGAAACATGCAGTCATCCCAAATCTCCCGACTTCACCGAGAAACCACAGATTCTCTTGATGATTCCATTGGAGGAATTGAAGAAGAGAATTCCACACTAAACGATCGAATCAGGGAATTGGAGGAGGCTTTGATTCCTACCCCATTGTTTGCCAATCCTTAGCAAAAAATGTGCATTCCACCCTTGCAGCGAAGTTAAAAGGATCCTCCATCCTCCTCACATCCTGTAGAGGCTATGTGGAGAAGAATACCAAGAAAATAATGGAGCTAATTACTGAAGCCCGAGAAACATCACAAAATATAGATTCCTTTCGAACAAGGGGACCTACTTTGCACAAACATTTGCAGGCAGATTTAAAAAATGAAGAACATTTCTATCTAGAGACGGTGATTCCTTTTGGAAACCATGTCATCAAAATATCATATTTGAGAAGAAGACAACAAGATCTCCCCTCCCCAAACTAGATCAAACAATTAAAAGCATGTTGGAAAGAGAAAGTTAAGAACCTACATCTCATTGTCGAATCATGTGAACAATCCATATCAGAGAAAGAAGAATTATTCAGAAAGTTGACCGAATTAAACTTAGCCAGAAGTACCAACGAGGTTCAAGACCCAAACTTAATCCTCAACTCCTTGTCCTTAACCAAACAAGCCTTCGATGAACAAGTTGATATTTTAAAGGGGTTATCTTTAGAAAATTTTTATGACATCCTTGAATATGGTCAAGATGACATGGACAACTGGCTAGTGGACTATTCGACACACAATGAAGAAATTGAATAGACTCTGCATAGTATTTATATCAATCTAAGGAAATTAGAAAATGAGCTTTTCAACATTAAAATCCGGGATGAAATCAACATGGCCCCCATGAGAAGCTACATTGAAGAATGGCTCCAAAGTAGAATTGACAAGCTCACCGACGAAGGGCAACAACCGGTTGGCACGATTCCCGTGGTTGTCGATGAGAGAAATAAAAAGGCATCAGCAAATAAATAGGAAAGGGAGAAATAGATACCATCATAGTAAGTCTATATTGATCACATCTTGCTTTCTTTATCAATCCATTTATTCCACCTCTTTAAATAGAAATCTCTAACTAAAGACTGATAGCTTCCAATTTCTTCTTTTCAGGTCTTCCTCTCTACCGTCGCCCACTTCTTCTTTCTACAATCTTATTTCTTGTACTTATTTATTTTATGGTCCACGGGAGCCCCAATCCCACTCTATATGACAAACACATTTAAATTTATAGAAATTTGTAACAAATTCCATAAATATGTAATATACATTATTATTTTTTGATAAATTTCAAAGAAAACTACTTTGGGAACAATCTTGGCGGTGCCTTGTGGGCCAGATTTCTGAATGCTAAATTAGTTATCTTTATGCATATCGATCATCTTCTTTTATTTTTATGTGCTCATAATATTTTTTCTTCAACTATGTTGGGTGTCAAGAAATTGTGTTTATTAAATTTGAATGTTTAATGTGTGTGATTCCTGGTCCTTTTTTCCAAGAACCTTTATTTCAAAAAAAAATAAAAAAATCAACTACTATCATTTTTTATTGCTTCAATTCATTACGACGGAAATTTTCTAAGTCCCATATTTGAACTATAAAAGCCCCATGAAATAACAAGAGTGTCACATCTATAAAAAACACAGTAGGATTGGCATCCTTGTTAGGTTGTCATTTCGGTGCTAACAGATTAATCTGCAATAATATCTGCATATTAACCCCATATTAATATAATATTATGATTAACTAATTCGGCAATTCAAGACTCCGGTTCTTCGGGGCTCTAGCCTTACTTCCGCAGTGACATTCTCCCCGGGTCATCTACCAACCCAATGTCTTATGGATGACATGTGACACACTGGCACAAGTAATTTTCTGCATGGATACCACCTGTACTCCAAGTTGCTTCCCATGTGTCTGTTGCTTTGGGCTTCTATTTCTCCCTCGGTACTGCCATAGCAGTGCATTTATTCCCATTCCAACCTGACAGGGACTACGTTGTCATGCAACACTTGTTTCCCCTACATATGTCTTTTCTTTTCTAAAGTTGATTATGCTACACATGTCTTTTCTTCACTAAAGTTGATTATGATAATATATTTTCTTTTCTAAAGTTGATTATGCTACATATGTCTTTTCTTCACTAAAGTTGATTATGCTAATATCTTAGTTTTTTTTAAATAAACTTGGGCTCATGTTTTTTCTTATCCAAAGTTGTTCATACCTTAAATGTAGTCTTGAATTTGATTCATTTCGACCTAATGTCTCTTAGATATTTTCTACATATGTTTTTTCTTCTCTAAAGTTGATTATGCTAATATATTTGTGTTTATTACTTAAGAGTCTCTTTAGATAAACTTTGGTTTATTATTATTATTATTATTATTATTATTATTGATGGATGATTTTCTTTACTAACTTGGAATAGGCTTGCAAGTAGTCATTCAACTATTTGTCTTGAAAATGAGCAAATTCATTGATCAATTATTAAATAAGTTAATTAAAATGGATTTTTTAGTTTGACATCAAAAGTAATCTCTATTAAAATTGCAAAATTAAATTAATAAAATTATTGTTTTCAATGTAAAAATGGATCCAACACTCTCAAATATCTTTAATGTTATTGGATTATGCAATGTTAACATATTTACAATTCTATCAATATGATTCTAACAAAATTTCAAAACCAAAATATTAATTTCTTTTTAATTATTTTGAATGATTAGAAAAAAACCAATTTATAACACATTTAAACTACCACTTATATATAAATCTATGTTCATACTTTCCTCTTGATAAGTTAATAACTCCAACTTATTTAAATCATGATAATCAGACCAACTTGGATAACTCTAACGTATTTAAATTATGATAATAAGATAACTTGATTGAAGATTTTTTTATCTGGATGAGTCGTCGGGGTCTACGGCTAGGGTTTCCTCAGCCGCAGACCCCTCTCTTCCTCGTTGTTTCTATTCGTTGTCCCTTTGCTATCCTCCATTGGTCTCTCTTCTTCTCAGTTTTTGGTGCTTATCCATTCTTGGCTACAAATCTTCATGTGTTCGGTGGATGGTGTGATGGCGTGATTATTTTTATCCTGAGTTGAGTACAATGTGATGTTTTTGCTTCTGGATTGTTTGTGGGGTGTGTGTTCTTCCTGGAATCTGTCTTGTTCGCGGTGGATTGGGTGTGGAGGGGGGATTTTTGTGTGTTAGTGAGGTCATTCGGATCTAGTCTTCGGTGCTCAAATTTTCTGCCTTGATGGTTGGGGGTCGTCATGGCCTCCTTTCATCGCCAGTTTTTATGTGGAGAGGCCCCTCTCTTTATGGCCTTATTCATACTTTTTATTTTGTTTTCCCTCTCAAGATTCAGGTTCGTTCAAGGTTTGATGGATACCATTTGCTTCGTAGCCCTAGATTCAATGATTTTGGTTCCAAGTTCAGGATTTTTTGAATTTGGAGCTCGGGGATTGGATCCTCTTTTTCCTTTAAGAGGATGTATGACACCCTGACCTAGTCCGTCTTGCACCTGGGTGTTTGTTGGAGTACTTTTTGGTCCGCTCTTAGTAGGGTTTTTGGGGTTCTCCACATCAGTCTGCAGTCCCCTTCTCTGGTTGTAGATGGATAGATCGTGGTTTGATGTATACCAGATCAGGATTCTTTTGTGTTGGGTGTCGGCATCTCGTCTCTCCTTTTTTTACCGTTTGGTGGTGGCTTGAGATTTGAGGTCCTTTCCTAAGGGCGTGCAGTGTTTTGGGTAGGGTAGTGCTTTGAGGTCCTTTCTTTGGGGGTGCATCTTTTGGTATATCACATTTGATTTCTTATGCGGGTGGTGTTTTCTTCAGTTCCTCTGTTATCTAGATCTCTTGGTGTGGGAGTTCATACCGCTCTGATCAGGTCTGTTCGAGCTCCAAGGTTTTTTTGGGATTGCTCTCTTGGTCGGTTTTTCTTCGAGACAAGAGTCCATGCTTCGCTTAACTGTTTTTGATACTTTGTTTATTTATTTTTGGACAACTTGTTTTGTTGTTTGCTTCTCGGTGGCCTTTTAGCTGGTTTTTAGGCCTCTGCATGCTTTTCTTCTGCTCTTATTACCCAGTTTTGGGTTGTGCTATGTACATATATAAATTGTAATTTGGTCCTTTTAGGATGAATAAAATTACACTTTTTTTTCTATGAAATAATAATGATAATCAAATAACTTAGATTTCCTCTTTATATTTTGTCAAAATTTAATTTAAAAAAATACCAAGTTAATAACTCTAAATTATTTAAATAATGATAATAAAACCAACTTAGATAACTCCAACTTATTTAATTTATGATAATTAAACCCACTTGGATTCCCTCCTCACAATTTGTCAAAATTTAATTTAAAAAAATACCAAGGTAATAACTACTTATGTAAATTGGATGATAATCAAACCAACTTATATAACTCTAACTTATTTAACTTATATAACTCCAACTTATTTAAAGTATGATAATCGATCAAATTGGATCCCTTCAACCAAATTTGTCAAATTTTTTTAAAATTTAGTTGTGCTAAGTCTTCCTGCCACGTGTTGCTTTTAATAGAAAAATCAAGATCACGATAGATAATGTTGTAATATTTCCACACTAGCAATATAAAACTTTTCTTTTTGACCTACCAAAGAAAATGACAACCATGGCGGTTTGCATTTATAAAATTACACTATGTGTGGATGGGACAACGAGGGTTTGGTTTTTTAGTGGACCCTCTTTATGCTGAAAAAACAAATAGCATGGTAATTAGTTTTTGGTTATTAGTAGATGAATGGATAAAATGCATAAATATGGGAAAAATTAAAGACACTTATGTTAAAAATAAAGACATTGAATATATATTAATAAAATAAATTTAATTATATTTTATTAAATTTGAAAAAAAAAATGTTATAATTTATATTTTTATGAGTTGATTTATAAAAATATTATAAAAAAATAATTTCAAAAAATTAAAAACAAAAATTAAAAAATCATGATGAATATAAAAAGTTAAATTTTAAAAATTAAATTTGTAAATTTTTCCACTCACTCAATGTTAATGTCAACACACTAAGTTCCCATGGTAATGATCAAAAGAAATCATGATGAACATAAAAAGTTAAATTTTAAAAATTAAATTTGTAAATTTTTCCACTCACTCAATGTTAATGTCAACACACTAAGTTCCCATGGTAATGATCAAAAGAAAGGGAATAATTTTTACAATGTTAAACACACTAAAAGAGAGTGTCAACACCATGTGTCAACATCCATGTTGTTGAGAGTTGTACGTTTTGAGACACTTAATAATTGTTGACATCGACGTGTCAACCTTACTTTTTTCAATATCATTGATGATCAAAATAGGAAGAAAGTTTTAGTTGTTATCCATGAAAGATGTTGATCTGGATTTAGGAGCGGAACGAACTGATTAATAGACTGAATACAATAAGCACAGAGATATAAAGAACAACATAGATATCTAGTGAACAATATCTTCTACTGAATAAATGAAATAGATTGAAACTGTAAAACTGCAAAACTGAAACACTTGCTCGAATGGTGGTAGCTATCTCTGAGAAGAGATGTGGTTGCTACGTGCATCCCTCTGAGCATAATGATTACAATGAGGCTCCAGAGGCCCTTTTGATATTACCTATGAATGCCAAAACCCTAGACATCCAAAAACCTAACCCTAGGAGGTGAACCACCAAAAGTCATGTGGGCCCTTATGGATAAGTTGGTACCTCAACTTCCCATGGTCGTAACTTTTGCATACGACCTATGTTTTAGGCGTGTGATAGCTTGTTGGAAAGATATTTCAAAGAACTACACATTACGCCATCAAACTCTAACTATTTCTATAGTTTAACTATGGCGAGCCAAAAAAGTTTTATTTATGGCTCCAAAACGGCCCTAGAAGTACAAAAAGATGTGCTGACATAAAAACATACAAAATAAGCCAGTTGGATTAGGTGAAAGGCCACCAGTATCCACCTGGAAGATGTGTAGGGATTCAA
This sequence comes from Picea sitchensis, assembly GCA_010110895.2. Lineage (NCBI taxonomy): Eukaryota > Viridiplantae > Streptophyta > Pinopsida > Pinales > Pinaceae > Picea > Picea sitchensis. Next base: position 44,131 of record SNQJ01S0060757.1, on the reverse strand, counting down.
ATAGTACCAGAAGTGTAGAACCCACAATTACAAAGAAGTACAAAAGAACGTGTTGAACTAAAAACGGACAAGAGGAGCCATTTGGAATAGGTGGTTGGCCACCGATATCCACATGGATCAATCCTCCCCCCTTACGAAACAATGTTCTCTATTGCATTGAGTTTCTCCATCAGGTGAGGAAACTTATGCTAGATTTGGCCTCGGGTGAGCCACTTGCATTGGTGTAGGAGTTGCCCTGCCTTGACAACCCGATAAAGTTGGATCATCTGTTGGTGAGTGCCCTTGACTCGTGTGCCCATTATCTGATTAATGGATGATTGTTCCATATAGTCAGGGTTGATCTCTATTGGTGTCAGTTGTTTTGCGATCTCTGAGGTGTCCAATAATGGTGGAAAATATGGCCGAAGGAGGTCCACATTGAACACTGGGTGCAAGCGAAGGAAGAGTGGAGTGTTGAGCTCAAAATCATTGCTACCCACAACCTTGGTGATAGTGTAAGACCCATGGCAAAGTGGGTGAGGCTTTTGATGGGACCCTATGAGACGCTCCTTCTGCAAATGTAACCAAACTTTGTCTCCAACCTGAAACTGGTGCGGTACCCTGTGTTGATCATGGCATTGCTTCTACTTAGCATTGGATTTCTACAAAATCTCTTGGACCTGTTGACGGATGTGTTGAATCCACTCAATGAATTTGGTGGCTTTGTCGGTCTTAGACTGAACATGGGAAGAGTATGTCTATGTAGTGGCAAGAGGTAGTGCAACATCAATGGTACCCAAGGGTTGGAATCCCAACCCCACCTGAAATGGGTTGTGGTTGGTGGAGCTATGGAGAGCCTTGTTGTAACTGCGTTGAACATAGGGGAGACTCTCATCCCATCTATGTGGATATTTATATTTGTACATGCACATGATGTGCACATCATCCAATTGATGACCTCTCTTTGGCCGTTTATTTGGGGGTGGAAAGCAGTGGATTTAGTGAGCTTGGTGTCCAACAATGACCAGAGACTCGACTAAAATGTGATGAGGAACCTATTGTCCCGGTCGGAGATGATGGTATGTGGTATCCCAAAATGGACCCACACTCGTTCGAAGAAGAGCTTGGCAGTATCTGTTGATATGATATTCTTCTTGCAAGTTGTGAGGATGGCCATCTTCAAAAACCAATCAACAACCAAAAATAGGTAGTCATTTCCTTGCTTGGTGGACAGAACGCCAGACATGTAATCCATTGAGATGGATTCCCAAGGCTTCTCAGGAGTAGGAAGAGGGGTGTATAAGCCTTTCTTCTTAATGGTTGGCTTGGGAATGGCACATGCAATGCAAGATCTGATATACTTGTTGATGTCTTGTCAAAGTTTTGGCCAATAAAAATGTTTTTGAAGAATGTCCATAGTTTTCTCCACGCCAAAATGTCTTACCATCCGACTGTAGTGGGATTCCCAAATCATCTTTGCACGCTTTCTTGTAGGAACACAGATATGGCCCAGACGAAATAATAGTTTGTCCTAAATGTGAAAATCTGTGACAGTCGCGCCTATACCCAAGAGCTGATAGGTGGTGACGAATTCTAGATCTTGCTGATAAAGTTGGGGCCACTCAGATGCCTCATGTCCACATGAATGGAGCACAGTGGTGAGTGCAACCACGGGAGGTCGACAAAGGAAGTCAGCAACACGATTTGAGACCTTTGACTTATACTTTATTTTGAGATGGAAATGTTGCAGGTAGGTGGACCACTTCTCATGGCAGTCATTCTACAATTTCCCCTGTTTTTGTATGAACTGTAGCGGCTTGTGATCAGTGTGGTTGATCGTCTCCTTTCCCAGAACGTAATGTTTCCATTGACGATGGAATTGTACAATGGAATACATTTCCTTGACATAGGTGGGGTATTTCCGGACAGTATCTGAGAGTGTCTCACTATGGTATGCCACCAAATGACCATGTAGAGTGAGAACTATGCCTACAACATAGTCAGATGCATCAGTCTCAATCTCGAACAGTTGTTGCAGATCGGGCAAGGAGAGTACTAGAGATGAGCATAGGCAATGCTTCAAATCATTGAATGCTCATTGTTGTTCCTTCCCCCACACGAACTTTTCCCTGCCACCGCCCTTGGTCACCTGGCTAAAGGCCCATGCAGTATGGGAGAATCCCAACACGAACCGTCGGTAGAAGTTGTCCAGTCCCAAGAAGCTTTGAATCTCGGTTAGTGTGGTCGGGGCTAGCCAGTCATGAATGAATTGGATCTTAGCTAGATAAACATGTACCCCATGCCCATCAACAATGTATCCCAAGTATTGGACCTTGCTCATTCCAAATGAGCATTTTTCCAAGTTGGCATATAGCTTGTGCTCCCATAGAGTGCTCAAAACCTGTTGAATATGTCGCATGTGCTCCTCCCAAGTTCTGTTGAAGATGAGGATGTCATCCAAATATACCACCAAAAAAGAGTTGGTGAAGGGTCTCAATACATCATCCATCAACCTCATGAAAGTTGTTGATGCATTTGTTAATCCAAAGTGCATGACCAGCCATTCGAAGAGACCTTCTTTAGATTTTAAGGTTGTCTTCCATACATCAGTTGGTTCGATGGGAACCTGGTGGTAGCCAAAATTTAGGTCAATATTGTTGAAGAACTTTTCCCCCTTGAGTTGGTCAAGAAGGTCATCAATCCTACAAATTGGGTATTGGTTCTTGACTGTGATTTTTTTTAAGGCTCTGTAATCAATGCAGAGTCACCAAGTCTCGTCCTTCTTCTGCACCAGTACAATCAGGCTTTCACAAGGGGAGGATTTGGGTCCAATGTGCCCCTTTTGAATAAGCTCTTGTATCTAACACCTAATTTTGTCATTTTCCATCAACGCGCGACGATAGACTAGTCCATTAGGTATAGGTGCATCGGGGTTCATATCAATTGGATGCTTGACTTGGCAGTGTATCAGTACCCCGGTGGGTGAGGAGAATATGTTTATGTATTATTCCATGATCTCATCCACTTGATTCTACTGCAAAGAGAGGCTTTGTGTAGAGGCCATAGATGTGGCGATGACCTTCTTCTTACTTTGAGCATAGATCACAAAGAAGAGGAATTTCTCAGTCTGTGAAATGACCTTACTGCATTGCTTAGCAAAGATCAAAGAAATAGCAGTAGGAAGTGATACCTCTGGTATCCTATACAATTGTCTACCCAAATTAATAATAACATTGCGGGGTCTAGACTCATACACAACATGATGCTTCCACAAATATGGTTGTCCTAAAATAACATCACAAACTTCAAGGGGAGAAATATCACACAATACCTCATATTTGAAAGGCTTGATGTCATAGGGCAGATGATACTATTGGCTGACACATAGATCTCTTCCTTGGCGAAGCCACTTGATGGTGTAGGGTTGTGGGTGTGGTGTCATTGGCAGGTCCAACCACTTGATGACATCTGTTGAAATCAGGTTCTCCTGACTGCCACTATCGATAATGAAATTAAGCAGAGCCCCCTTTACCCACATCTGTGAGTGAATGAAGTGTTTCCCTTCTTATGGTTCTTCTGGTTCGCTTGGCTAGAGTTTGGTGGTAGCGACAGTGGCATTGGGTTCAACATCAATAATATTCTTCCCTCCTTCAGGATTTGATTCGGAATCAGAATCAGCCTCTGACTCGAAATCCTTCAACTCGACCATGAGTGACTACTTGGAGCAACATTCTTCAGTGTTGTGCCAAGGGATTTTATGGTTCTCACACCATTTTCTCGTGTCCTTCTTTGTCTTCTCATTTCCCTTCTTTTGTTGTGGCTTGGAATAGCTTTCCTAAGAGTGGCCATATTCACTCTATCCCTTGCTTTGTGGGTTGGGGATGCCTTTGCCCTGCTTCGACTATGAGGAGTTTGTAGATCAAAACTCTTGCCTCTTCTTCTTAAATTTCTACTCGATCTTGACAGTGTATCTATAAGTCGTACCTAATGAGGTGATGTCAAGAAACTCCATTTATGTTTGAATGTATCTTTGCAAACAATCGTAGTATTTGAGCACCGGATGTCGCTCAGAGTCTTTGATACCCAATTTGGTGTGCAGGGTATGGAAAATATTGGTGAAATCTGGTACTGTCTAGTCCCTTTCTTAATGTAGGGTGGTCCATCTGGTGTACTGGTCCTTATAGCTTCCAACAGGGTAGTATTATTCTTTAATGGCATTCCATAAGGAATCCCATGTAGGGTCAACCACAAATATTGCAGATTCCTCTATGTCCCTTTGCTCAGAGTAAGTTTCCCACCAGTCCTTAACATGGGGGATGGCTTTGAGGAGTGAAAAAGTAATATTTTCCCTATCGAAAAAATTGTGGACTGAAAAGTACCCTTCGAACAGATTCAACCATTTATCTACAATATCTGCATCTATCAGTCCTTCAAATAATGAAATATCAAAATTTACCTGTATCTTGAAGGGGGTTTCATGGCCGCTTGATTAAGATGCTTCTCCTGTGGGAAGTCGTTGAAGGATTTGCACACATTTGTCCAACATTTCATTCATTTGTCGTGCAAGGGATTCCTTGAGCAATATTTTAAAAGGAGCTCCTACTCCATCATCTTTCTTTTCGTCTCCCATGGGTTTTTGTCGGGCTCGGCGTGATCGATCTTGCAACAGCTCGATTGGTTCGAGTCCCAACTTCTTGTACCTAGATCTTGTCGGGGACATGCAAGAAGAAAAATAAATGAAGAACATACCGCTCTGATACCACTGATCCATATTTAGGAGCAGAATGAACTGATTAACATGCTGAATACAATTAGCATAGAGATATGAAGAACAACACAAATATCCAGTGAACAATATCTTCTATTGAATAAATGAAATAGGATGAAATTGTAAAACTACAGAACTGAAACACTTGCTCGAATGGTGGTAGCTATCTCTGAGAAGAGATGTGGCTACTACGCACATTCATCTGAGTAATGATTGCAATGAGGCTCCAGAATCCTTTTTGATATTACTCATGAAATCCAAAACCCTAGACATCCAAAAAACCTAACCCTAGGAGGTGAAACGCCAAAACTCATGTGGGCCCCTATGGGTAAGTTGGTACCTCAACTTCTCGGGGTCATAATGTTTGCATACGACCATTGTTTTAGGCAAGTGATAGCCCATTGGAAAGACATTTCAGAGAACTAAACATTACGTCGTCAAACTCTGTCTCTATCAATAGTTTAACTGTGGCGAGCCAAAAAAAGTATTGTTTAGGGATCCAAAATGACCCTGGAAGTACAACAAGATGTGCTTACATGAAAACATACAAAATAAGTCAATTGTATTAGGTGAGAGGTGACCAGTATCCACCTAGAAGATGTGTAGGGCTTCAGACAACCCCAGAAGTATAGAACCCATAATTATAAAGAAGTATAGAAGAACATGTTGAACTAAAAACGAACAAGAGTAGCCAATTGGAATAGGTGATTGGCCACCAATATCCACTTGGATCAAATGTAAAGTTGAAGAAGGTGTGATTGTTGTTAGTGAAGAATTTTTTGAGCATAGTAAAGAAGTGAGGAAATTGTTAAACAAATACATATAAATAACTGAAGAAAAATTACAATATGCAATACAAACATTGGGAGGTCACCAAAAGTGTTTCCCTTGGACCATATGACAAGAACTTCACTCTATAGTCTTGGGTCACAAGGGTTGATTCACATTGTGGGGGCTTGTTGAGGTGTTATGAATGAAATTATCTATCTTTATACTAATATTAGGGGGTTATCTAGACCTCTACAACATTTGGTGCTAAGAATAATGTGTACATTTATCACTAGATCTTATGTGCACTAAGTTATAGATTTATGTGGTACCCCTTAACATCCTACACATGTCCACCTGAACATCAAAAACATGTTCTTACAACCAAGAACATCAACCATTTGCAAGGTTGTTGTGGAAGGCCAATTAAAATGCCAAGAAGACAAATTGTCACCCCATTGAGTGATCCAAAATGGATCCAAACATGTGAATGGTTGTAAGATTCAATGCCTACAAGTGTAAGTAAGTGACTAATGAAAGTTAGATAATCTATTAAAGACTATGCAAATGTAAAAGTAAATTAGACAAAAGATAGAGAGAAATAAATGAAAAAATAAAAACATAAAATAGGATAGAAAAGATCGAGGAATGAGAAATGAAAGGCCAATCTTGTTAGCCTTCCCAGTACCTAACACTCACTATTTCTTATTGTACTTTCTAGGGTAAAATCCGTGTCAAATATGTGTGTGATTTTATCATTATTTGATGGATTTTCATTTACAGTTGCCTTCAATGGATTGTTATGGTAAAATATGTGTGGCATTGATGTTAAATTTTATGTTGGGTTTGGTATGCGAGTTATTGGAAGTAATCCTTTGTATTTAATCTTTGTGTGTGTTTTCTTGATGGTTGAGAATCCATGGCCAGCTATAAGTCTGTCTAGTTCACTCAAAATTTCATTCTCCATTAGCAATGGAAGAATTCCAACATCTGGTAAACCTCCACCATTGGATGCCCAACTAGTGTCAGAGATCGATGGTTTCCATTCTGAAGTTGTCACAATCAGTTAGGAGGTTTCTAAATTGGACAAGAGAAGTTTTTCTTATCTATTGGGTGATTTGAGATGATGGGATTTTTTCCTCTTATCTAAATGAGTCGTATGCATCTTTCTCTGAGTATTGGAGTGAGTGCCAAGTGAATTCTTCTTCCTTGATATGTTCTCTCACCAATTGATAAGTCGTACGAAGTCGTATGGGCCATATGATGTAGTGTCTCTATGTCTTACATTTTAGTTTCATTGTTGGCATAGTAATTACATATATTGGCATCCCCACAACCCCATCTAGAAATGGTTTTGATGGTTGTTGTAATCAATTATTTGAACCAGTTCATTGTTCCCACCGAGATTTAATTCATACAAGGAATTTAGTGGCATTGTGTTGACAGGAGAAATTGACCGTCCGTCAACTGGAAGAGCGAGTCCGGTCCGGGGTTGTCTAAATAACCCAAGCCATTTGGTGTAACTCGTTCTGACGGGTTTAATGGATCCGTTAGCCAATCTAAGAATCCTATAAGAAACAAATAAAAGAGAGAAATAACTAACTAATTACTAAACACTATATATATGTACATATGCTCTAATGTAACTGTAGTAGTTATATTTAAGCAGAAGATATACAAGTCCCATTTATTTACATGATTTACAAGATACAAGTTTTAATCGAAACTTATGAAAATCAATGGAAAAATGATTGCTTCTAGGAAGCAAATAAAGAAAGCACATAAAAATATTTATTGTCTTTCTTTTATAAATTTAAAGAATCTTGCAAAAAAGTTAATGAAACATGAACATGTGGATAGTGAAAGCTGAACCATACATTCATTATTTCATTCATAAACAACTTAACTAAATAACACACATAATAACCTGTTGCTAATCAACGAAACTGGTATTTATCTTTCTGTGTTGTATGAGCTCATGCCTGTAATGTTGTTAAGGGAAACCTAAAACATAATAATACTAGCACTTCCAGAATACATTCAAAGAAGTATTTGATATTGGAGTAAATTAATAACGACAGGAAGACAACTAATTAAAAATCGTGTGATCTTAAGATAATCAATATTTAAGAACGAAAGAAAACTCAATTCTGGGTATTAATATTATCCATCATTTAACACTAGAAATAAATTCCATAATAATCAAATGATTGATTGATCACACATAAAAAATGTAATAAGAAATTATGGGCAACATATAACATTTAACAGTATGAAAACACCATATGATTGACAAGCTAAAGCTAAAATCAACCGTTATAACA
>SNQJ01S0060757.1:19886-35478 GCA_010110895.2 Picea sitchensis | reverse complement strand
TATTTGGATAATAAAATCAAGCCATGATCAGATCCGTATCAAATATTTGATAATAGAAACCTGTGAAACAAAAAGAAACCTAAATTAATAACCTAAAAATTGTGAATAAAACAAAATCTAGAAAAATCAAAAAATGAATTTAAGCTAACTATAACTTATAAACAAACATTATTTATATTTTCCTTTCAAATATGATCTTAATTCTAGAAGCTTCAAGTTAATGGAGAAGAGAATAAAATCAAACAAATCATAGATAATTCTTTTTTATTTATTATTATTATTATTATGAGATGCAAAATGAAAAAATAATTTAATTAATTAATATCACCAAATGATTTCATGAAAATGATAAACCAACCAAGATATTATTTGATGAAGTATTGAACACATTATTCAAAATAGTCAAACTTGCTAATGAGAAAAATAATAAACACATAATCATAATTTAAACAAAAGTAAACATTTGATAAAAAATTATCGTTTTTGTTTAAATTGAGATTTTTATGCTCGCTTTTAACTTTTGACATATACTCTTGTAATAAATGACTCATACTAAAGTGAATGCCTTAAGTTTTTCTCAAAGCAAGCCAATGAATGGAACTATTTGAAAAGGTTGATTCTGTAGCTCATTATAATTATCAAGATTTTAATAGGGGCCCTTTAAATTTTGTAAAAATATAAGGGGAGTTGTTGGGGCCCAACACATTGACCAAGTTGTAGATTTGTTGTTAATTGACATCACCTACATACACTAGTTGTATCCATTGATGTACAGAGGATTATCTTTGTTATGATATTTAGACACTTAGGAGTTAGTTAAGATCTACTTGGTCTAACGTGTCGTTAGGTAAAAGTGTGTTTCTTTAGTATGCATTTGTAGTTAGGAAATCTGACGGTCACGATATGTTCCCGACATAGAGTGATTCGACGGTTCATATTCTCCTCGATATTAACGACCATTGATCTATGGATTAATACTCGATTGGTACATGATTTTTATTTAAAGAGCATGGAGGGTCATTTTTCGATGATCGATTGTGAAAAAATCTCTTGTAAAATCTCTATGTAATCTTTTTCTTTTGCATTAATAAATTGTTCCAAGTGGTCGCATTGGTTGGGGCCATGGATGTTTTCCCGTAGGGGTTTTACCACCTCAAAACATCGGTGTGTTGATCTTTGATATGGTTTTGTGAACCGTTACTGAAGGTGTTCATACTTTATTGGAATACTTGTGTTTTCAAACATGGTATTAGAGTCTGTTTGAAGACCTGCTCCTGTTGTAGATCGAGATCTTGAAGCTGAGTTGTCTCATCTCTATTTTCTGTCATTTCCGTACATTTCTGGTCTAAGAGGACTATTCCATTGCATTTGAAGTGCTCCTTTCAATTAGGAACACTTTTCATTTCACTAAAAAAGGTTTATATTTTCCTAAGATACGGCCATTTCAGTCAGATCCGGAGGTATAAAGGCTGAATACGCATTTTTAAAATTTTTGCAGAGTATTATTTTTTGTTTTATTTCAGTTTATATTATTTGTTTCCGAGTTGCTACTCTTTTAGATCTGTGTATGCTCTTTTCCCTGCACCCTGGGTGATCTCGAAAAATCAGAAACAAATAGGAAAAAGTGCATCTTACAGGTACACTAACCGAGATCTAACCCTTGTTGTCATCGAGAAGTAAATTTTTTTCCTTGTGTGAAAATAGTTTTTTTTTAGCACGCTCTCCAAGGCTGTCTTCAACAACAACAATCCTCTTGCTAAACAATACAATATGTTTTGCTAGACCATTTGATTAAAAAATTTCTTATTAATTAAGAAGCCTTGAGTTAAAGTCTCTCTTTTTGTTACTTTTTTTGAAAAAGTTCATGCTCAAATTGTAAAGTGTATTTCACTTCAAGTATAAAAGTGAATCACTATAAGTAGCTTTAATATTTTATTTTAGAATTATTTATTTTGCATGCAGTTTTTCTTTTATAAATTAACTTCATTGTACAAGTGATCCCCACTTATCTTTATAAAAGTGGGTCACATCATAAAACAACTTACACCACCACATGGTCATTTGGACATCATTTATGCCTTTTTTAAAAAGGGAATAACTTTCACATCCAAAGTCCGTTTTTAGTGCCGTTTTTTTTTAAATAGCATAATTTTTCAAGATATTTCCATCCAGATCATCAGTTTTTGTTTTTAAATCCATATTATCTACATATTTAATATTATTTCTTCTAGTAATATTGTGTTTACTAGCACCAACTACTTCCAATGGAAATCTCATATGGAGGATTTATTAAGAAGTAAAGGCTTGTACCAGATTACCTTAGGAAAATAAAAAGAACCCACTGATGCTAATAAGAAAGTCAAATGGGATAATAGGAGTCACGAAGCATGTGGAATAACCCGAATTTCCATCTCTCGTGATTTAAGGTTCCACCTTAAAGAAATTGATAACCCTGATGAAGCTTGGGAAAAGATTGAAACTGTGTTTAGTAAAATCAATATTATTCGAGCACAACAATTATAAAATTAAGTACTAACTTTAAATCCAAGTGATTTTTCTTGCATTGGAGACTATCTATCTAAGTTTAAAACACTCAGAATTTTATGTGAAGAATGTGAGATAAAGATGGAGGAAGAGCGTTGCATATATCTTATTCTCTCTAAGCTAGGTAGTGGATTTTTTGTGTTTGTATATACCTTTTATGCCATGAGAGAGGCTCTAGGGACAACTTATAAAAAACCCACTCTTGAGTCCTTTTGTGTTGCTTTGATTAGAGAGGAAGATAAGCTTGTACAACTTGGAGTGATAAGTGTTGCACGTACCTCCAACAAAGCCTTAGTTTCCCAACAGAGATATAAACCCAAGAATCCCAAGAAGCAACATCCTCGCTACAGCAACAAGCAACATAAGGGTCCCAAACTTGCTCAGACAACTTCAGCTCCTAATGGTGACAAATGAGCAAAATATAAAAATAAGAAAACTCACAGAAATTGCAACTTTTGTGATAAAGATGGTCATGATGAGTCCAAATGTTTCAAGAATATGGCATCTTTAGAAGCAACGTTGAAGAAGTGCAACATCGATATTGATTCTACTTCTTCTTCTTCTTCTTCTCATGAACATGCACTTTCTGCTTCTGGTTCCTCCTTCAATACAACTTCTACTTCTTATGATGAGTGGCTTATTGATTATGGAACATCTTATCATATGGCTAAGGATAAAGACATATGTTTTTCTCTAAATGAATGTAACACCAAGAAAATATTTTTTGGTGATTGTTACACATTATTTTCGTCACCGTCATGATTGTTAATGATGTAAACCTATCTGTTGCCTTCAGAAGGGCCAGTGGCCTGAATTCATGAAGAGAGAAGGGAGGAGAACTTTTCCTAAGAGAAGAAGTTGTGTTTTCCTTTGTAAAAACCCTATTTTGGAAGATTTTCATGGGCTACACCATAGCTAGGGTGCAAAAATGCCTGATTTCCGCAGGATGCACTATAGCTAGGGTGTGGAATTTCTGTAGGCTGCACTATAGCCAGGTCACAATGACCTTCGTATGTGGGAAAAATAAGAATTTTCTTGATGGTTCTAGAAGGAGAAGCTTCTATGGTAAGGTGGCCTCCAAATGGTTTGGATCTTACTCGCTTTCATGATTTAGTGGGATCATCCTAACCTCCTCATCTTATCCTCTTCAACTTATAAAAGGAGAGGAGCTCTCATGGAGAAAGTTAGTTGGATTTGGCTTGGAATTATTAGCTTGGTTAGAGTGGCTTTGAGCTTTTCTTTTGTCAAGATAGATGTTAGATCTATAGTCTCAGAATTATTGGATCATAAGTGTGTGGGAAGCAAGGAACTGTTGGAAGGAACCTTACGACATCAAGACATCCGGTTGTAATCTCTCTTCCTATCGTTTGATATAATACAGTGGCATGTTTCTTTCCCATATAATTATCTTTATGTTATTGCATAATTCCTTGATCATATGCATAGGTTGTCATTGAATATACTTTACTTCGTTCACTTTGGTTGGTTTGTGTCTCACTGCAGGATCAGTATCACCGGAGCGAAACAAGAACAACAAAGACATAAGAAAGCGACATTTAAAGGTATGACTATCATCTTTTGTTTGGAGTAAATTTGATGATTAGAGCCTAGAGAAAGCGCCATGTCCTATCATGTTTTGTTCTAGATCTAGGTGGATCTAGGGGGATTAGTCTATGTCTGCATTCACCGATTTACCCGATAACAATGATGATAGATCTCTTAGTGTTGTAGGATCTGGAACAATTCAAGTAGATAATGATCATTTCAATGATGTATTATGTGTCCCAAGTCTTTCTTGTAACCTTCTATCAATATATCAAATCACTCATTCAGGGGAAGGTAAAATCGTAGAGTTTTCACCTCACAAAGTTGTAATCAAGGATCTATAATATTCTAAGCATATTCTTGCAACTAGAATCGCTAATGATATTATCAGGTTGTACAAGTTTGACAACTTTGGGTCATCATCTTTTTCATTAGTTTTTGTTGCTCATAGCAATGACTTGATCAAAATTTGGCATGAGAAGTTTGGTCATCTAAACTATCACTCATTACAACAACTATGTAATCAACAGATGGTGACTGGTCTTCCTCCTATTTCATGCAGAGATGGTGTTTGTGCCGGTTGTGTTCTCGGCAAACATCATCGGGATAGTTTTGACAAACGTTCCTCTTGGCATGCCATGGGCCCTTTGCAGCATGTTCATAGTGATTTGTGTGGTCCACTTTCTTCTCCTTCTTTTTTTGGGTGCAAGTATTTCTTAACTTCCATTGATGTCTTTTCCAGATGTACTTGGGTTTACTTATTAAAACTTAAGAGTGAAGTTTTTGACAATTTGTTTGCCTACAAGGCCCTTGTAGAAAAGCAATCTAGACATCAAATTCAAAATTTAAGAACAAATAATGGAAGCGAATATGTGAACAATAATTTTACAAGTTACTGTACTACGCAGGGCATCCAAATGCAACACACTTTTTCATATACATCACAACAAAATAGTGTTGCTGAGAGAAAAAACCGCACATTAAAATAAATGGTTAATTGTATGATCCAATCTAAGGGATTAAGTCTAAAGTATTGGGCGGAAGCAATCAACTGTGCAAATTACATAGAAAATCACATTCCCACAAAGGATCTTAAAAATATAACACCAGGAGAAGCTTGGACTTAAATTAAACCAGATGTAAGTCACTTCTGTGTATTTGGCAGTATAGCATGGGCTCACATTCCTTACGAGAAAATGAAAGAATTGCAGCCTAAAAGTGAGAAGTATATATTTGTTGGTTATTCTGAAGATGTCAAAGGTTATAGACTTCTTCAACCACATTGTAATGAAATTATTATTAGAAGATATGTTAAATTTGATGAAAATCTCTTGGCCTACGAGCCTAATTCGACGATTGTGCCTTCCTCGGCCTGTGAGCCATCTTCGGGGTTTGTGCCTTCTTATGTTGGACCTATTTCGGTTTCTTCTTCAGATGATGACAATGAGGATGAAAATCCACCTCCGCCCGCTCACCTTCCTCCAAATGAGTCCTTTGAACATGAACCAACACCAGCTCCACCGCTTCCTAGATGGGTCTATTCAACATGAGAAACAGTTGGTGATATTACCGGTGATCCTTTAGATCAGCATCGGACACGTTCACAGTTCCAACGAGTCTGTTCTCTTTTGGTTCAAGTTTCAGAGACTCATGATCCAAAGAAATTTGCAGAAGCTTCAGGTCATCTAGATTGGGATACAACAATGAATGAAGAGTATCGTTCTTTAATGGAAAACGATACTTGGGATTTTGTACCTCTTCCAAAAGAAAGACAACTTGTCAGATGTAAATGGGTCTATAGAACTAAGTATGCATTAGATGGAAGTGTTGAAAGACACAAGGCTCGGTTAGTTACCAAAGGATTTTCCCAAGTTGAAGGAATTGACTATAATGAAACATTTGCCCTTGTAGCCAAAATGAATTCCATCTGCCTTGTTCTTTCCCTTGCTACCTCACATAAATGGGAGGTCCATCAGATGGATGTTAAATCCGCCTTCTTGCACAGATGTTTGCAAGAATAAATCTACATGGAACAACCTCCTGGCTATGTCCAGAATGATTCTAGCCTTGTTTCTCGCCTTAAGAAATTTCTTTATGGTCTTAAGAAAGCTCCCCGTGCTTGGTATGCCAAAAAGGGCAACTTTGTTATTGACACCGAATTCTATAGATGCCATTCTGATCCTAATGTCTATACCAAGAAAGTAGGAAGCCATCTCATAATCCTTGTCCTTTAAGTTGATGACCTTATCCTTGCTGGAAGTGACTCAAAACTTTTAAACCATGTGAAAACCATCCTTAAGAAGAAATTTGAAATGATAGACTTAGGCTTTTTTCACTATTTCCTTGGCCTCCAAGTTTTGCAAACCAATGAAGGGAATTTTCTATCCCAATCTAAGTATGCTTGTGACCTTCTTCGTCACGTTCACATGGACGATTGTAAACCATCCCCTTCTCCCTTCCAATTTGGAGTCAAGGTTATTGCCACGTGTACTTCTCTCGAAGTTGATGCCACCATGTACCGTCAGTTAGTTGGTAGCCTCTTATACTTGACTCATACTTGTCTTGATATTTCCTTTTCTATTGGCCTTTTTTCCTGGTATATGCAAACACCCCATGAAATCCATTGGAAAGAATATAAAAGGATACTTCTCTATGTCCGTGGTACAATTTAGTTTGGGATACATTACAGTTCAAGGGGGACTCCTTTATTGGTTGGTTTCACTAATTCAAATTGGGTCGGTGACCCTGATGATTGGAAGTCTATTGCAGGTTATGTTTTCAGCCTTATTCGGGACCTGTCACTTGGGCCTGTAAGAAACAACAAGATATTGCACTTTCTTCAGTAGAAGCAGAGTACCGAGCAGCGGTAAATGCAGGTCAGGAAGCCTTGTGTCTTCGACAACTCCTTTCAGAGTTTGGATTCCAACAACAACATCCGACCAGCCTTTGGTACGACAATCAGAGTGCCATCAAGCTCACCAAAGACCTAGTTCAACATCAATGCAACAAGTACATCAAGCTACACATGCACTTCATTAGAAAGCTCATTCATGATCAAGTTATTGAAGTGCTCTTTTTCCCTACAAAATATCAAGTTGTAGACATTTTCACAAAGTCTCTTACAGAAGCAAAGTTTTCCAAATTTCGATCTATGTTAGGAGTTCAACAAGTTGTCATTAAGGGGGGATAGGCTCTAATGCCTCCTTCCTTCTCCTCTTGTGTCACTATTGTAAATCCTTCAATCCTATCCCAAGTTGTTCTGAAGGGGGGATGTTAGGATATTTAGACACTTAGGAGTTAGTTAAGATCTACTATGTCTAATGTGTCGTTAGGTAAAAGTGTGTTTCTTAGTGTGTTTCTTTAGTATGCATTAGTATGCATTTGTAGTTAGAAAATCCAACGGTCACGATATGTTCCCGACATACAGTGCTCTGATGGTTCATATTCTCCTCGATCTTAACATCCATTGATCTGTGGCTTAACACCCAATTAGTCCATGATCTCTATTTAAAGAGCATGGAGGGTCATTTTATGATGATCGATTGTAAGAAACTCTCTTGTAAAATCTCTCTGTAATATTTTTCTTTTGCATTAATAAACTGCTCCAAGTGGTCGTGTTGGTTGGGGCCATCGATGTTTCCCCGTAGGGGTTTTACCACGTCAAAACATCGGTGTGTTGATCTTTGATCTGGTTGTGTGAGCGGTTACTGAAGGTGTTCATCCTCTATTGGAATACATGTGTTGTCGAACAGTCTTGGCAGCTCAAAGCCTTGCAGCCTTGCATGCCTATAGAAGAACACAGAGAATATAACTTTGCACTCATATTGCATTGACAATAGAGAACCAATTATCTTATATCCACATAGATCCCTATTGGTGAAACAAATAGGCACAATGGATTGGCTCTTATTGGGCACTCATTCAAACCTACACATACCAATATAAGCTTTTGGAACTAACCTACACTGAGAATGGAGGCCTTGTAGCCATACTGAGAACAAAGATCTTTGTACAGGATAGAGAAACATAGATCATAAGTTAATTTCCGCATGATATCCATGTTGGTGAAGTGAGTGGGATATAAGTCACTCATTTACAAATCATCGAGAGTCATGGAACCAACAAGTCTCAAGTAATAGAACAAACATTCTTATAACTTAAATGAAATACTACATAGACTTCTTCACTTTATTAGATAAGCATTGATAAGGAGATGGTGGGTTAACTACTTTCCCATCTCTTTAGAAACCTTTAACTATTGAAGTCAACCTTCCATATCCTTAGAAACCCTTAGTTAACAAAGGCGAATTTGGTTCATTCTTCATAAGAAAAAATCTTTGTATTTTCATGTGTAGAATAACAATGGGTTCAAGTCAGTCCTTGGAACGAAGTATTCACCCTCGACATGAGGGCCAACCTTATTGTAACAAAGTATTCACCCCTGATGCTAGGCCAACTTTACTATAACAAACTATTTATCCCCCATGCATTATGCTTAGTAGCATCTACAAGCATAAAAGTTTATTGTCACCAATAACTAAAGCATTGCTTTACATTTTATCATGTGTACCCTCTAAATGGTAGGCATTGATCATATGAATACCATATATAATACAAAGCAAACACATAGAAGGACATATAGGAAGTTTAGTCATTTTCTCTTTCTTTCATAGAATATTATAAAAAAGAATTATTGAATAATGCAAACACTATTTTGCATAGAAGAATGTTAAACATTTTAAGATTTCCACTTTTTCTAGTTTGTCATCACTCACATCTAGTTAAACCATCTTTACCAAAATTGTCATTTTGGATTGATGAAATAGTTGTTGTTAATGTAAAAATGGAGTAAACACACTCGAATATTCCTATTGTAATTGGATTATGCAATATTAACATTTGATATCTACAATTCCATCAATACAAAATAATTCTTACTAGATTTTAAAATTAAAATATTGTTTTTCTTTCCCATTATTGTGAATAGGGTTGTAATTAGATTATGCAATGTTAACATTTGACATCTACAATTTCATCAATACAAAATAATTCTTACTAGATTTCAAAATTAAAATATTGATTTTCTTTCCCATTATTATGAATGATCACCATGTGTGGATACTATAACAAGGGTTGGATTTTAGTGTAAAAATAGTATGATAGTTAGATTTTTAGCTATTAGTAAATGAATGGATAAAAAAACATAATTTTAAATTAGAAAAAAAAAGAAAGATAGTGAACATATATTAGTAAAATAAATCAAATTATTTTTTATTAAATTTGATAATAAAAAAATTGTTATAAAATCAAATTATTTTTTATTAAATTTGATAATAAAAAAATTGTTATAAATTATATTTTTATAGATTTATAAAAAAGAAATTATTAAATTTTATTTTTTTTAATCTAAATCATTTAAATTTCATACAATAATGAAATCATGATGAATTTTTACGCCGAAAGGCATACACCTATTGACAATGGGCACACTTAATGATCTTTTAACCTTATTTAACCTTAAACCATAATCTGATGGCTATGCATTGAAGATGCTGGCATATTCTTAGTCGTCCTCCAAAATCAATGGATCAGATTTATTGTTCATACACCTATTGACAATGGGCACACTTAATGATCTTTTAACCTTATTTAACCTTAAACCATAATCTGATGGCTATGCATTGAAGACGCTGGCATATTCTTAGTCGTCCTCCAAAATCAATGGATCAGATTTATTGTTCATAACTTTCTTGCATTTATCAAGACAAGATCTTTTGCTTTTTAAGCTATATATAAGTAATACAATATTACAAGTTTCAAGTCTTTTATATTTACTTTAGTTTTTAACTTTGGATTATATATAACTACTAAGTTAAAACATTTTTAAGAAGTAGGTATAAGTAGCGTTGCTACTAAATTCACTTATTTACTTAAGAGTTTCTTTAGATAAGCTTTGGCTCTTTAATACTATTGATTGATGACTAGTTAAAATGAGATTCTTTACTATTTTGGAATAGGTAATGCCATTAATTATTATGAATTTTCTTAAATGTTACTAGGTTTTTTAACTATTTGTCTTGAAATTGTGAAAAATCAATTCAAACAAAAATTTACTTAATATTTTAAAATGATCAATTATTAAATAAATTAGTTACAATGGATTTTCCTTGACTAATTCAAATTCAAATTATGTTGTATGCGTAATTGTTATAATATCTTAGATCTCACTTAGACATTAACACTATTTATTTACCTTAAAACTACTTTGTATTCATTCTATGCATCAATTTATCCAACATCTTTAACGATCACAATTAAAAAAAAACACTTAATTAACTTAAACATAAATACCAAGATGTACGTGTACATATATAAAAAAAAACTCATTATTATTATATATTAAGCATAATTATTGTTATACATTAAGCATAAGCATAAATATACCTTTTATAAACATTCTTTAAAACAATAAACATGTGAACATTTTATTCTTATAATATAAACATTTCTCATATAAATAGTTGTTATTCACAATCCAAAATGGTCGGATACATTTCAATAGTTTATGCAAGCTCGGTGGAACATGGAAGTTGTCGTGAGTGTTAAAAGGTGGGACACTATAGACATCCAAAGTGGAATCCAGCAAAGAAAAACATTCTTTAAAACAATATACATATCAACATTTTATGATTATAATATAAACATTTTTCATATAAATAGTTGTTATTCACAATCCAAAATGGTTGGATACATTTCAATAGTTTATCCAAGCTTGGTGGAACATGGAATTTGTATTGAGTGTTAAAAGGTGGGACACTATAAACATCCAAAGTGGAATCAAGCAAAGAAAAAGAAGTAGAAAATCATTGAAAAATACATTTAACACAATAGAGGTAGAGGTTAAGGATTTTTTTAAGAAAGAGGTACATGGTATGAAGAATACAAATGGTATAATTGACTCTATATATGCAAAACTTCAAAGTTGTTTGAATGTCCACATAGAAAAAGTTAAGATTGAAGTGACTAGATAGCCATTTTGGCATGAATAAACCTTAGAAAAAAAGAAAGTAGGGGTAGTGAAAAAGTAAGATGAGAATGTGATGATGTGAATAACATATAACATTAAAGTGGTTGGAGAGCCACTTTGGCGTATAGATAAACTTTAGAAGAAAGAGAGTAAGTAGGGGTAGTGAAAGGGTAAGATGAGAATGTGATGATGTGAATAGCATAGTAATATTAATGTAGCATTAATATGATTTAGAGGAAGAGTATTGGTTTGGTTTTGTTTGGTTTGGTTGAGAAATAATTTTTTATAATCACATTTTGAAAGCAAATTTAGATATGAATTTTTTGAAATCAATTTACAAAAGAATTAAATTTCTCTTTATATCCTTATTACAATTATTATTGTAAACCATACAACATTTTATAAGTCATTTATGTCAAGATAGAAATGAGTTCTTTTTCCAAGATATCAAAACATGTGTTATACTTCTTATACAATCATTACAAATCGTTATTTAGAATATAAAAGATAAAACAATTTTTTTCCAACATTTAAAAACATGTGTTGTACCCCTTATATCACCATTACAAATTTCCATTTACATTATAATAGAAACAAGTTATTCTTTCAAGATATCAAAACATGTGTTATACCCCTTATGTTACCATTACAAAATGTCATTTGCAATACAAAACATCCCTAGAAATGAGTTATTCTTCCAAGATATCAAAACATGTGTTCTACCCCTTATATCACCTTTTGCAATATAATATAAATGAGTTCTTCTTCCAAGATATCAAAACATGCGTTATAACCCTTATATCAACATTACAAATTGTCATTTGCAATACAAGTCATCCCTAGAAACAAGTTCTTCTTCCAAGATTTTCGATTACAATATAAACCATCCCTAGAAATAAAATGAGTTCTTCTTCCAAGATATAAAAACATTTTTTATACCCCTTATATCACCATTACAAATTATCATTCGCAATATAAACCATCTCTTATACCAGCATACAATTTGCAATATATATACACTCAACCCAATTTGCAATATAAACCATCCCTTACATCAACATACAATTTACAACATATATACACTCAAATCAACACTCATACCCGACAATTTCAAACCTTTATCACAAATATTACACCACACTCCCTTCACATGTTAATTTAATTTTGAACCACTATTCATTAAAAAGAGTAGAAACTTCAATTGAATCTGTAATGTGGTAAAAATGGCGATAAAAGGTCCAAAATAGAAAAAATGTTTACCTTTCTCCTTGTGAACAATGTGCATTACTCCAACTTATTGATATGGAAAACATTGTGCTTTCTTTCCATCTAGGGTTTCCTTAATTGACTACAAGGCTATGTTCTCATCTTGAATCACTATGATCGCATGTAATGTCCCCTTCCTTTTGATTGAAGTGGAAGATGACTTAGTAGCCCATACGACTCCCGTAGACTAAATTCAGTAGGAAAAGGGAGTCACAGGGATTTGTTTAGTGTCACTTTGGTGGAAGATATTATATTAAAGTGGCATTAAATAAAATTATTAATTACTTAAGCATTTAAAAATTATTTTTAATGTTTAAGTAACAATTAAAGGAGAAATAAGATAAGGGTTTGATTTGGTCAAAAAAGAAAATATATAGAAGGCTTGGAGGAAGAATAAAAGGAAGGGTATCCTCTCACTTTAGGATTATGATTTGATTGATCTCTTGTATGGTGCTCTTGGAGCCATTGTTTCCTTAGGGTTTAGAAAAACCCTTACATTGTTGGTCTTCCTTCAGTGGTGCATGTTGACGCTTAAATCCATCAGGACCGAAATGACAACCTCATGAGGAAATTAGCCCCCCTTCATTTTTAGAGAGGTGGTACTCCTCTTTGTGTCAAGATTTTCTTTGAATTCTAGGTTTTCAAAATAATGTAGGACTTTGAGAAAGTTCGACGTGATATTCAATGAAATATAAAGATTGAAGTAAAAGAAAAAGTTTTGTTTTTTAAAGAGAGTTCTGTTAGAATATGAAAGATGGTGTGCTTGTTTTACCATTGACAATACCCTTGTCACCCAACCATAGGCCGAAGCCACCCTATGAGCACCTTAACCTTGACAGAGAATCACTCCAGAAGCAAACCCTAGGCTAGATAGACAAACAAAGGGTAGCGCACCTTTCCCCAAGGATAGTGCATCACAAAGAGTTGATCAGATAGTCCAAACCCTAGCGAAGAGATAGTCCAAGCATAACTACTAGCTGCAACAGTTGCAACGACAACTCTCCTCCAAACCTATGCACAAGACTGAAACTGCACTGCGCAGAACTGACTCTCTGCAACTACTGATATGTGTCAAATGAGAGATTGGCGCCCTGTATTTATAATGGTTCTGGCAGACTTTCTGGGGCCGAATTCTCCTTTTGGGTACCTTTCTGTTCAGTATATATTAATTCTTTTGGCCGACTTATTCTCTTGGAGGCTAATAACCTAATACATATTATCTTCTTGAGCCGACAAGTCTTCTAGGGTTATTATCCAACTCATTAGGGTTTCTCTTGCTTCTCAGAGTCTTCTATTCTCGTCAGGTTCACATGTGGAGGTAAATACCTCCCGCAACTACCATAATATCAACACTCCCTCCTAGCTAGGGAGGTATTACAGGTAATGGTCTTGAGCACAAAAACATACCATTCACTCGGTAGCATCAACATAGTTGTATAGACTAGATCATGACTAGATCATGAGCACCATCATCATCATCAATGTCATCAGTTGCATCATCTCTCGAAACCATACTCTATCTAAGTAATCAAACATGATGCTCACTCCACAGAGTGATACAAGAGCCATTCTTCTAGTCTAGAAAAGTAAATGATCTGAACCATTTTCCATCTGGAAAATCTATGTTCATCATTCATCTAGCTGATGATTATCTCCAATAAACTGTTGGTAGTCTTCAATACAATCAGAAAAAAAATAGAACACAACTGTGTCTATCCATAGTAGTACATAACTACAATCCAGTGGTACAATACCACACCAAGTAACACACAAGTATTTGATCAACAACGTATAGTCACGAACAGTGGAACATATCCACCACAGTAGTATACATCTACTGTCATACAGTATTCATAACAATCATCAAATACCAAATTGCACAGAAACAATGTTATGATATAAACTGAATCATCTGGGCCAATCTTTCACTCACATATGTGAGATATGAAATAATATCTTCCCTCGGAGTAGAACAATGAGATATTTGGACTATTCTTCTCAAGTAAGGACGAATAAATGTCATGTCTTCTCAACCTGGACCATTCCCCACCCTGGGCCATTCTTCCTACACTAATCAAAGTGAACCCTGGAGAGAATGTATAAACCCTAAGGAATGTATGTCCCTGATTGTTGAGCCTGGACCATTCCCCACCCCAGGCCATTCCTCCTACACTAATCAAAGTGCACCCTGGAGAGAATGTATAAACCCTAAGGAATGAATGTTTGAACCATTTCCTCTGTTAACCACAAGAGGAAAAGACTGTCCTGTATCAAACTCCAAAATGGACCATTCCTCATGTTAACCACAATGAGAAATCATTGTCCCGCGAGGCGAGCCAGTCTTCTTGAGTAACCCTCAAGAAGAGAGACTTCCCTAGACCACTCTCCGTGTTAACCACAATGGGAAGTCGTTGTCTATGATACATCAACAATCTAGACCATTTCCCATGTTAGCCACAATGGGAAATCGCTGTCCGTCAGAAATCTCAAACCACTTTCCGAACAGGAAAGCATCTGTCCAAGATGGACTATTTTTCAATCTTGAAAATGAATGTCTTCAATAATATTTTTAGTGCTCCCTCCCAACCTGGGAGTCATCTCTTCCTTTTTCAATAAGGAAGTTATTTCCACGAGCTCTAGCTTGAATATGAAAACTCTTTCATCTTGGATAGAAGCTTTACCAAAATGTCTGCTTATCTGCTCATCTGTGGAGATATGTATTGGAGAACCACTTTCTCCTTTCTGGACTTCATCATAGATAATGTAATGCTTGATTTCAAATGTACTTTAGTCTAGAACACTGTGAAGGCTTTATGTAGCTTTGAACAATAGAGTATATCATAGTTGGAAAACTGGAACATATCCATGTGGCACTTCTTCTGTCATCATGAGATCTGATCTACTAAGTAATCATCTTGATGTTATAGGAAATATTCACCATGCTTTTGCTGTGCACTGGAGGTTCTCCACCAAGTTATCTTCTTCTATCTGCATTCAAGGGTCTCTTTCTGGTATGCCTCAAAGTCTTGATATTTCTGTTCATACGCTCTTTATTCAATTTCTAGACAACATTCTTTGTATTCATCTGATGTAGAACTCCAACTTATGGATGTTGCGGATGATATAATGACTCATGTAGAGATAAGTCTGGTTTACTGGAACAAGTAATCATCATAGTCTTCTCCCTCCATCTGGGAGAACCTCTAGTTT
>SNQJ01S0060756.1:34543-54811 GCA_010110895.2 Picea sitchensis | reverse complement strand
TTCTTCCCTTAAGTTAGTCGTACCTTTAAACTTCAAGAGGAAGAGGACGTCCCAGGCCTAGGTTATCTACACCTAGGGCCGTTTTTCTTTGAGGGTTTGATGAAAGAGCCTTGCCTTTGCAACACTCTCCCTCTTTAAACTATCTTGTCTTGATTTTACTTGTCTTTGAGCTAGCTGTTTGCTGGGAAGGAGGAGAGAGCACGAGGCCTTGCTTAAGCAACATCGGAGTGAGCCTCTCTCCCCTAGGATTCTGTCTTTAAGGCCCTGTTGTTGCAACACCTTGAAACCTTTCCCTCTTGTCCTTTAAATCTCATCCCCTTCAACTTGTGTGTCCTTCACCTTTTTGACTCCATAACCCTTAGGCACTGATCTTTAGCCTCCAATGTTGAAGTGAAAGTGATTGAAACAACTCTCAAAACCTCTTACAAATTGAAACCCTAACCAACTACTAACCCTAAAAGGCTGACGTCACCCTTGGTTACTTCATCTTGATGCAACAAATTTCATTTATTAAGCAATTGGATGGTGTTTAAAGCATTTATTGAATGAGGGATTGATTGGATGCATTGATTGCTATAACATCTTGATATTTATTGGCGAAGTAACATTATTTCATTACTATATTAACAAACATTAACTTTGTCAATATTTATTGTTGCAATTGCTTATATTGATATCAGATAGTCTATTGAAGTACTAACCCATTGAATCATAGCTTGCATATATATATATATATATATTGGTTTGCTTTGTCCTGGGCATGTGTTCTTCTTTGGGCCTACACTTCATTATTGGTTGTTTAGCCGGACTATCTATTTTGGTGGTGACCTATGAAAGGGGAACTTTACTTTGACCTTTAAACCTTTGCCTCTTCAAAACTCCAGGTTACCAGGGACGTCTCCCCTGGGCCTAACCTCCCTAAAGAGAAAGAACCTCCCCATCGTGGTGACATTGGGTGGGATAGGTTCCTGTTACGCCAGTTTGGCCTTCTACTTCATAGCCACTTGACCGAGCTACAAACTGTGCGATAGCAGGCATCATATTGATCAGGATGAAAATAGGAATCCAATGAGATAGGTATCAAATAAGGGTTTTGGTTGGACCCAATAATTGTTTTTGACTCCTATGGAGTTATACTCCAACCTAAATAGTACTGCAATGTCAAAATGCCCAAATTCTTAACAAAAAAAATGTGTAGGAATTTCCCAACTAGAATGTAGGAGGCAAGGTTGTGCAGTCAAAATATCCTTTTTGTTCCTTGTCGAAATGTCCCCCCCTGGTTAGGGTGTGGAGGGTGCTTATGGAAAAGGGTTTTCTCTCTGTTATAGCTCTTTGATGTATGTGCGGGTTCAAACATTAGTACTCAACCCAATATCTCAGGGCACCAACTAAGGAGGCTCGATTGCACCCTTAGCCATACTACTTTATTATCTAGGTACTAGAGAGTATCTTCCTAAGTGTTTTTCTCGGTGGCACTATAGTAGCTAGGCAGCCAATCGATTGATCTAGGGCTGGTTTCAAGAGACCTAGGGGACTCCCTATATACTTGCTAGTAGGTGGGAGTGATGGTCATGTACATATTCTGTCTGATGTGGTACTGCTCGAGGGGTACCAATAGGGGTTACAGAGGTTTCCAACAAAGGTGAAAATTTTGGTTTCTGGGCAACCTTGTGAATATTTATGTATAGCATGCATGTAGTCTTCCCCACTACAATTTTACCTACTGAACGACATATTTTTTTGCTTTAAATACGCCGACAATACATGTCTCTACCCTGGAAAATAATTTTACCCACAATTCTTGCCAAGGAAAGTGCTCTAATACCACTTTTAAAGTACCATATGTTAATATGCATAAACAAGAATATTCAATAGATATCAATGAAACAAAAAAATATTGAGAAGAGCAATACCAGAAATAATACATTTATTCAAAGAAAACAATGTTCACTTTCCTCTTCGAGGGGTATACCTTCAACAGAGCAGAGCTCTATTGAAATAATTCTCAAGATAAGCTTTATCATGCCTCCTACTCTTATTTATACTAATTCTATCTTCTAAAGAACAATATAGAGGAAGATATTTCTAGAAGCGGAAGCTTCTATTAGGTTTTCTTACATTGACATGTTCACAATTATTAAATAGGCCTTACTAACTAATGTCGGCCTTTATTACATGGAAAATATAGTATTCTATCTATGTTAGGGGTTAGGTCCCTAACAAATATACATGGGAGATATCGATGCTTAGAGTGGGTAATTCAATACAAACATTCCACAATATACCTCATGTTGTGTTTCACATGCTTAAGTGTCCCAATGAGCTAGAGTTGGATATAATACCATATCAATATGTGAGCATGGATTAGTAGAAGTGCCATAACCTACTCTTTACTATTATTGAGCCAACAAATGATAGAGGTAAATACAATCACAATCTTCATAGTTAAAATATTTTAATTTACACCATATTTAATCTGCATGTCTATATGTCAAAATATTATTTATATATTTTACTATTTAGTTCCTTTGATTACTTTGAAAATGTTGATCTAGTAGGGGTTAAGCAACCTCGAAACAAGCCTAATGAGAAATGTTCACATTGTCCATAGAGCACCCAAGAGGCATCATATGGGGTCTATAATCTAGCTACCTATGCGACTTAATCACAATATTTAGGGTAGAACCAACATGACCATAAACATATGCCAAACAACATTATGTCAGCATTCTCACTAACATACCACTATATGTGGCACCTATATTTGTCATATTCTAAGAGTAGAGGAGATCACAAAACATGTTAGATGTCAAGATCAATAAGAGATGGGACAATAGAGGATATTCCATGATGAGGGTCATGAGGGTGGTCATGGTGGTAATGGTAGTGGTATGTGTATGGTGGTGATGGTGGGGGTAATGGTGGTGGTGATGGTGGCAACAATGCTATTATTGGTGTTACTCTTGATATTAGGTCACAAGGACACCGATCAAGACTTAATGCATTTTTAGTCCCTACCATGTAGAGAGTATACCTATCATTCAAGGTGAAACTCCATTGAACATGTATTAGTTTGTTTCGAATTCTTTTATTTTATATAATGTTTTGCAAAGTCATCTAATAATAATAAACTAAACATAAAAATTTTAAAAGAAAAAAACATTTATCATTTTTTATTGGTGCAAAGGTATGTGGATGGGACATAAATCCCTACAGGAGAAAACATTTTTTTTCCTTGGAAAAAAAATTTGTTATATTCAAGTTGAATACAACATGGTACATTCATTCATATGTCCTTTACACCCCCCATTAAAAAATGTAATTTGTCCGACCAATTCCACGATCTTACTTACCTTGTCACAAAACTGAGGAAAACCTTCTACATCCATTTACATTCTATGCAAAGTTCTTTATAGCCGCTATACACTTTCCAAATTCCTTTACTTCTTGCCTAAACATACTAATAACATAATGGAATTTTTACAAGCGAACCTCCATCACTTTTGCTTCCACTCCTTCCTTATACTCATAAAAAGCATAAGTTCCACTATGAAGCTCCAGAGCTTCCTTGGACAGTTCATCGGCTTTGGAGTTTAGCTCCCTTAGGATGTGGTGAAAGGATAACCATTCGAAATCCCTTAAAATATTTGACAGGTTAATATTTTGTATATTGACTCTACCCTGAGCCCATTCAATTACCAACCTGGAATCTCCCATCACTTGAAGTTTGCAGAGATCTTTCTCCTTTTCCACATTCAACAAAGTCTAAAGAGCGATGAATTATGCCCTATTGTTTGTTTCTCTTCTTGTGGCATACCTGATATGTATATAGTGGGCTTGATTGAAGAAGAGTGCCACTCCCACCCCACACTTAGGAGGATGTCCTTGAGAAGCCCTTTCAAAATAAACCCACGGGGTGCCAAGGTCCAACTCAGGCATTATTGGGTGTCTTTTCTTCTATTCCTTGGGATTTTCTTTGTACTCCACAGCCTGGCTTAAAGTTAATGCTGTTGTAACTTCTGGAGGAACCAGAGAATCCTTGAAAAATGCAGAGTTATGTGCCCACCATAATTTATTAACCAGAATACTAGGTAGATATGAGTAGGAGGATATCATCTTGTTCATATACCAGTTTTTGACATTGTCCTCGAGGCTGTCATCCTTCCAAAAAGACGTGGCTCTGAGCTTTTCCTTTATTATACCATAGACAGTGCCTTCATAAGAGCACGAAACAGACAAATGAGAAATTGTTTCTTCCTTGAATTTACATAATGGAAATTGATTGGGTCCAATCCACCCTCGTTTGGATCCATTATCCTATGTAAGAAGTTTGTTTTTCAAGGTGAGCCAGAGGGATAGCTTACAACACAGAGGAGCTTTGGTCTTCCAAAGTGGCTTCCACCACCAGATAGCGAGGGCATCTACCCTTTCCCCAAAGCCTACTTTATATCCGAGATTTTCTGTAAAGTTGCCTCCTTTAGGATTGAGGGACCAATAGAGAGAGTCATTTGTGTATTCATTTAGGTTGATAGATTCTTCACATAAAATGTTCATAAACAAATCCCATTCTTCCACTAGGTTCGCTGGGATTTGAAACAATTCCACATTTTCCACCCAACTTTGCCTCTGGGATGAGGGAAGCCTATACAGACGTCAGCTAGGGAGAATATTTCAACTTTCCTTAAATTTAGTATTAAAGGTTCTGACAATCTATATAGGTTCCCTGCCCCTAACCAAGGATATTCTCCTAGTCTCACTTGCCTCTCGTCTATGATCTTCCAAACCATGAAGTTACCAACAAGTGGGAATTCCTCCACCAGTTCCTTCCAGACTAAATATCCCTTAGAGTATTTCATAGGGGTTCTGAACCAGTCTACAATGGACATAAAAGACATATATTTGGAACACAATACATGCTCCCAAAGAGAATTTCTTTGAGTGAGACACCATAGGATTTTACCTGCTAATTCCCAAGCAAAAAGGCACAAGTTTTTCAATCCCAAACCTCCCATTTCCTTGGGGGTTCCGATGGTTGTCCACTTGACCAAGGGGTCTCCTTTAGACCAAAGATATTTAAAACTTACCCTTGTGATTTTATCCATAAATCCTCTTGGTATGGACAAAAATATAATTACAATATACTGGTAAGATTTCCAAGACCGAAATTATAAGAATCAATCTGCCACCTCTGGACAACAATTTGTTCATCCAAAGGGAAATTCTTTCCTCTGCTTTCATGGTTATCCAATCCCACTCATCTTTCCTATACCTATCAGGATTTAGGCAAAAACCCAAGTATTTGAATCCTTCAACTAGATTTTTTGTCGGAATTGGGAGTATGTCTTGCATCATTAGAGTGCCTTCCTCTGGAACTATATGGAATAGAGCACATGGTTTTTCATAATTGAAGGCCATCCCCATTTCCTTGTAAAACTGATCTAGGATTCTCTTCAATTACTGGAAGTCCCTTCTGGACCCATAAGTGTAGCATAACACATCATTGACAAAGAGTAGATGGGAGATTACCTTAGATTCCGAGATTTTTAATCCCTTCAAAAGGTGAGAGGAGCAAACCTCTTTTATCATTCTACTTAGAACTTTCGCCACTAGTAAAAATAGAAAAGGAGACAACGAGCATCCTTGAAGAAGCCCTCTAGAAGCTTTGAAGAAACAAGAAGGGGAATCATTTATTAGGACTGCAAAGGAGGCTTTTTGGAAACATCCCATAATCCAATTAACCATGTTTACATTAATTCCAACTTGAAGTAGTGCCATCCTAAGGTAGATGCAACTGACTTTGTCATAGGGTTTTGAAAGTTCTAGCTTCACGATGGCTTCCCTAAGATTTGTTTTTTGTCATGTGAAGGACCTCTTGGGCCAGTGCTACCGCATCATGAATTTTCCTGTTAGGAATAAATCCAATTTTTCTTCTCCTATAACCTTCCCTATCATAGGTTTCATTCTTCTGGCGATGATTTTGGCGATCAATTTATAAATTACGTTGCAATAGGAAATGGGTCTGAAATTATTGCAAGAGGATGCATCTTGGTTTTTATGGATAAGACTTGAGAAGGTTGTATTTAGGGCGCCATGAATTCTTCCAGTTCCTTGTGATTCTTTTACCACCGCGAGAAGATAGTCCTTGAGGAAGTCAAAAAAATCCTTGTAAAACTCCAACATGAACCCATCAAGGCCAGACATTTTCCCATTCTGCATTGAATTTAAAGTTGAACATAATTATTCTTCTATAACAACTGCATTAAGTGATCTATTCATTTCTTCAGTAAAAAGCGAAGGTATCTTGGTTACCACCTCGAGAGTATCCTGAATTGGGTGCCTGATTGGTTCTGCAAACAATTGTTCAAACTAACTAACCCCGACTTTGGCCTTCTCCTTGAAAAAGCTCACCATATAGCCTTCTTCATTTTGAACTGTCCAAATAGAATTTATGCTTCTGCAGTAGTTAACATATTGATGAAATAATTTAGTGTTGTTGTCGCCTTCTTGTATCCACAACACTCTACTTTTCTAACGCCATTCCATCTCCTCGATCTTAAGCCAATAATTCCTTCTTTCTTCTAATTCTTTCAATTCCTCCAGAAAAGATTGATTCAGATTGTTGTTGTTGATTCTACTCTTTATGAGGTCCAATTTTGCTTCAATGTCTATTATGCACCTAAATTTCCAAGCTCTCCAGACGGGAAACCACCGTTTTATGGCCTCCTTCACTTTTTTTTGATTGGCTACCATTTTCTCCATCATAGAGGTTGGATTACCTGAAGAGAGTTTGACCCAGTTTTCTAACACTAGTTTCTTAAAATATTCCTCCTTGAGCCAAGCCTTATTGAATTTGAGTGGTGCCGGTGGTGCCTCAGAACCAGATTTCCATGCCAGAGAAACTAGCCTATGGTTTGAGCTTCCAACTTCTTCTACCACTTTATTAAATTATAACCCTAGATCCAAGAAGGCTTCTAATACTAGAAACTGGTCCAATATTTTAGCAAATTCTCCTTCCCCCATCCTAAGGTTTTTCCAGCTCGACATCTACCAACTTTTGTGTTTCCAAAAAGGACCAGAAGAAATTAATCTGTTGGTCCCTTCTAGGATGAGCCCCCCACACCTCTCAGAGGGATAGGGTGAAATTAATATCACCTCCAAGAATTACCATCTGATGTTTTAGGAAGTGTGCAGATGCTAAAGCTTCCCAGAACAAGGGCCGATCAAAATACGAACTGTACATGTTTATTGTTGTAAAAACCAAAGGGGAATATTTGTGTTGAAGAGTTACAGAGATGGACGACTGAAATTCCATAGAAGAAAGAGCCTTGAAGTCCAGGCTCCACCCCAGAAGGATGCCTCCTGACATTCCATCTGAATCCACCAAAGAGAAATTCCAATTCTTCTGCCACGATCTTAACAACTTATCAGAAGAAGCTCCAGAACACATTGTTTCTTTTAGGAATAAACCATTAGGTTCGATATTCACAATGAGTCGATGGAGGGATAGATTTTTAGGGGGGGCCTCAACCCCTTGACAATTAAAGGAAAGAAAAATCATTTGGGAGGAGGGGGAAGGGATTTCCCCACTCTAAGGGCCTTGCCAATGGTCTTTTGAGTTCCTTTTCAAATTTCCATAGTTTCTCTCTCCTGAGCCTTGGAAATATTATATTTTCTTCCTGCTTGGGAGGGAAAGGGAGGGTCTGGGGATAAGCCTCCCTTCAAAGGAGATGACCTAGAGGAACGGTCTTGGAATGAAGGGAATACCCATTTCCCTCCATAGAAGAGAGGGGAAGGGGGGAGGGGAGATCTGGAAGGGGGACCTGACCTGAAGATGCCAAGGAACAAAGGATAGAAGGGACGAGAACCAAAATGGGAAGGGGGTGGGGTTTGTGAAGGGGAGAAAACTGAAGAATATGGTCCTTGGTATAGACTAGGATGTTCCGAAGAGACTTTGAGGTGAGGTATTTCCTCCTTCCTAGATGAGGGAGGGGGATAAGAGGGAGGGAGACAAGAGGGAGGGGAGGAGGGGTGAGAGGGAGGGAGAGAATAAAACTTCCATTAACAAATAAAGGAGAAGTCAAACTAATAGGTTCCAGAGATAAATTTTTACCTTCACTCGCAAGAGTCGGGGAAGACAACCCATGCTTTGTTCCTGGCTTTTCCTTCTGGAAACCTTGAGCATTGTATGATTTGATCTTAACCATGGCCTTGAGTCCTTCGACTGATGATACCTCCACATGCATATGACATCCCTCCATCTTTTTTTCCCTCCAAACCTTGAAAGGAGAATTAACCGACAGAGCCACATTTAGACACTTCACTCTTAAGTGGCCAATTTCATGGCCACTGCTACACCGGAAAGGGAGCTTCTAGTAGTCCACTTTCCGGTGCCAAAATTTTTCTCCCATTACCAGTTTCAGGCTACCAACCATACCTTCTTGGATTTCCACTTCGATTTGAATCCACACCGGTTTACGATCCTTCTTAGAGGCCCAATTTGGTTCGAGCTCGACGAAGGTCCCTATTTTGCTTCCAATGACCTCCAAAGTGGCCCTTGACCAGAAAGCTAACATGAGTCGAGGAAGAATGGCCTAGACCTTCATCCTTGCAACGGGTTCACGTGTTGGGTTAAAATACACACTCCAAAACTTTAAACTTAAACCCTCCAGGCCCCAGGACCAGTTTCTATTTAGAAGTGCCTTAC
This sequence comes from Picea sitchensis, assembly GCA_010110895.2. Lineage (NCBI taxonomy): Eukaryota > Viridiplantae > Streptophyta > Pinopsida > Pinales > Pinaceae > Picea > Picea sitchensis. The sequence continues at coordinate 46,107 of SNQJ01S0060756.1, read as the reverse complement.
AATATTTGCTTGACAATAAAAAATAAATCCAGCGTTTCGGTAGAATGTGAGTCTCCAAAATATACCCCAAAAGGGGTAACCATTCCCTCTCCAACCACTCCTGTAGGGATTTTTCACCTTTTTTCTTGCCATTAAACCTACCCACCAACAACTTTTCGTCCAAACGTGCTACCTCAGAGACTAATAAATCTTCCCCTACTACCATTTTAACCACTCCAATTTTTTATTTAAAGCATTTCCTAGCCCTACTCTTTCGCCTGTTTTCATCTTGTGGAGTTGTTGCGTTAACTGGAACAAACGACCCTTGAATTGGAGATGGTAAAGGGTTTTGGGAGCCAGGGTTTGAGTAAGGTGAAGGGAGAACCTCACCTGAGTGAAGACCATTCAACCACAAAGGAAAGGGTGGCACAATAACTCTGTCAGATTGAGAATCCAGGTGCCGACCGAGTTCATGTTGAATGAAGTCATCCTGACACTACTAAAGTGACTCAACTCGCATAGACATAAAATCTAGATGAGACATGAAGGATCACCTAGATATTAGGATTACCTCATAGTCTAGCTCATCCTGATCCTCGAGGGATATGATCTCCATCTAAGGTGGGCACGTCACTTGAATAGTGACGATCCATGCGGGAGGGGGGTATGCACGAGGAGACAAGATAACGACCGGAAAATGGGAGGGGGAAGACAAACTCGAAAGGGGGAAGGGAGATAGAGAGAGACGTGCATGGTCACATGGCCTCCCCCTATAGGAGAAAACATATTTGTCAAAGCCAAAAATAAATTAAAAAACAATAAGTAATCCAAATTTTAGGATGATCGAACTTTCATGGAATTATGGTGGGGTAAGGTTTACTAGGTATGGGCATAGTTAGATAATGCAAGAGGTGGCATGGGTGTTTGTTTATGGAGTTAATACATCAAACTCTAGGGTTTTCACACAAGAACAAGAACAAGAACAAGGCACCAAATTTTTCCATGTAACAACCAAGAACAAGGCCCAGAGGGTGAAATCTTCACAATTGAGATAAATTTAGCTAATTATTGAAATGATATTAATTATAGTGGAGTTGATCATTCCTTTGGATTCAATTTGATAATATTTTTCATATGTGGCAAGGAGATTCATGGATTGGATATTGCAATGGGCTCCTTCCTATGCTTTGGATCTCACAATAATGGTTTGAATCCCTCAGACCCACTAAGAATGAGGGTAACAATAAAAAAACCCAAGCACTTGCCAAAAATGGTTCACATCTTTCTAGAGTTTCTTCAAGTCATCTTAATTTGATTTAAGGATTTTTTTTCAAATTTAACTATTTAATTTCATTTCTTAATGTGCCAAAATTCCTTTGAAACCCTACCATAAGTGTAGTTGGATATTAATGGGAAATAATTTGTTTTGATTTTAAGTGATTACCATGACTTCCCCCACCATTTTCTCCTATTCAAATTTGGGCCCTCAACATCCTTGATCTATGAGAAATAATTTAAACTATGTATGGATATCTCTTATTTATAAGAAAATAAGTGTAATTGGATATTAATGGGAAATAATTTGTTTTGATTTTAAGTGATTACCATGACTTCCCCACCATTTTTTCCTATTCAAATTTAGGCCCTCATCCTTGATCTATGAGAAATAATTTAAACTATGTATTGATACCTCTTATTTATAAAAAAGTATAGATGAGTTTCTTTAAACTATGACATTTCTGAATTAATGGTTCATGGGTCAAAGTTAGCCACATAATAGTGTCATGCTATGATAATCCTTATTAAGAAGGAGTTGGAATCTCTTACAATGGGTGTAAATGTGAGCATGTTGGTTCTTCTTGCATACATTTGGAGCTTAGTCACTACATACATTTGGTGATTTGTTTTAAAAAAAATCAAAATTTATCAAATCTCAATTTCTCAATTTCAAGCATTGACAATAAAATTTGCCAAATTCCTTGAATTTAATTTCCAAAATTTTTATTCATATGAAAAATTCAAATAAAAAGAGTTTAATCTATTGTTTAATATAATCATTTTTTAATACTTCTAGACTTTATACTACTCCAAGTTGCAAAATTTTGATAACATGGATCGAGTAGAAGCATTTTCTTTAAATAATCTACTATGTTGGTTGAAAATTTCTAAAACGTTGCAAGTTCTTTTAAATAACACTATGGAATTCACTTTCCATGCATGATGAGAAAACCATATGTCAATACATGAACCTTTGACGTTGGGTTGCCTTCAATTTAACTACATTGTGGTTCAAATCCAACTAGACTTTGGGATATTTGTCATGAAATGTAGTGCAGAAGGAATCACAAATGTGACACAAGCACACAACCCGTCATTCCAACTATATACAAACATGCCCCCACCTATATGTGGCATATATACATAATCAACCAAAATTTCACAAGGTGTACATGGTTTTAGGTGACATCATGGGCATCGATGAACCAAGGATATGCATAGCCCATTGTCATGGTTGAAAATTAATTACCTCCATAATTTCTACGCCCTCCATTTAACCACAAATAATTTCTATGGCCTATATAATTTCTACAAAGTCATGGATTTCTTTGAACTATGGATAAATTTTTTTTAGATTAGGAAGCTAGGGTGTATTTGGGTTGTTGTCAGCAACATGTGCCTTGGTAAGGTGTTGATCAACTAGGAATGGGATTTGGTATGGACATTTCTCATAGTGGTGGCTGAAATAATAACTTCATGCCATTTCCCTTTATGGTAGATTGTCCATTCAATGACTAAAATGGATTTATATTCAATGTGAATTACCATCATAACCTATGTAATTCTTGAGGAGTTGTGGATGGTTTTCAAGTGTGGCTACAACAAGCTTTGAAACTCATCTTATTGTAGGTAAAAAATTTTATCATCATTTTTTTTTCTAGTTGGCATTGGCACATCAACATCTTAGTGGAAAAAGTGTTAATTGTATTCATCCATTTGCTTTGTGTTTACAAGCCCCTCTTTACAAATAACATGGCTTTTTACAATTTGTGTTTTTCATTAGCCCAAACCTTCAAAAAAAATTCTCACAATACACCATCATTTGTCTGATCAAATTCTTCTATCTCCTTTGTTGACACATTATTCTCTTTTTTTTGTCTATGCCATTTTGAGTTTCAATTTGTATTACCTCACTTTCACTTCCATCACTATCTATTTGATGACTTTCCACATGTGATTCATCCTCAACAAATTTTTCAAGACCCATATCACTAAAATATGCATTATCTTGCCACATAAATTTTGACTCATCCATAACCTTGTTTTTATGTCAACTTTTCGAAAAGTTGGTCTAATTTTTTCATATTTTTGATTGATAGACATAATGACAATAGTCAATGTTATGAGAAATCTTACCCTGTGGACAGGTTAAGCTCCCCTTTGGACCAAGACCCCTTCTTTGGTCCAAAGACATAATAAAACAAATGGTTGCTACGTTCCCTTTAAATCTAATTCAACCAATAAAATAAGAGAGACGAATAATATGGCGTACCTTGTTTTGATGTTTGTCCTCACTGCTCCAAGCTTTAGGCTTGATCTCCAAGTTCCTTAGCATGAGTCRGGACTTGCGATTAACAACAAAGAAACACTTTCTCCTAATCTATGTGATTAGATAAAATAGATCTATCTATACCTGATTTGACTTAATCATAGACATTACAATGAACAACATAATGAAAGGAATATGCAAGATACCAGATATATAAAATATGCAGAACAGAAACGAAATGCTAGAAATAACAGAATAACAGTGAAATATCCAGCATAATCTTCACAATACACAGGAATATGATAAGTTAATATTTAAATGAAAATCCAAAAGGAGGAACTTACAAATCACGTTGATGTCACAACAATCTTCTCCAAGCTCTCCTCATCCATCCCTTGCAAGAAAGTATTGAGATCAAAATGATGATACTCTTATGGATTCCTTCCCCCCTCTCACCTTGGAATTCCCTCATTATATAGGGTTTGGAGGCTTAACCACCATGGAGAAGATCACTCACTAGATCCACTAAATTGGGATCTCCAAGATTTTTAGGGAGAAAATATATCTCAAGGATTTTAGGGAGAAAATATCTCTCAAGGATTTTAAGGAGGAAATATCTCCCAAGATCCACCAAATTAGGATTTTGGTTTGAGAAAATCTCTCAACCATCCATGAGATTCTCAACTTCTCCTTGATATTAGGAAACTAAATGTGAGGTGGATTCTCACACTAAATTAATTTCTTTTTTTCAATAAAAATGAATAATACATGTGCACATAGTATTTTGAACTTCATATGATAAATTTCTCTCCTAACATGTCTAGGTATTATGACAAACACTCCCTCATTAAAGTGTGACAAATTCACGCTTAGTAGTGTGGGAATTTGGTGTGTAACAAAAAGTGTGAGGTCAGAAGAGAAGATGATGGCCGAAACACTTTACAATTCTTCAATGCAAGGGCATTGGAGTAGGAGAACTTGGTAGAAGATGCAAAAAACTATCAAACAATATAAATATATGTTTTCATTCCCAAGGAAGGCATATATATGCTCAGAATATGAGTTGACTCAAAGCATGGCCACCGACCAATACACTGCGGATCCATGAGAATATTGACTAAGGATATGGCCACCAGAGATACAATGTGGATCCATACCTCCATGACATGAACTAATCGCAGCCACGAAAAATACACAGTAGAGCTACAAGAAGACAAACATAGCCACAGATAAATATATTGTGTATCTATGTGACAATATATTTATCAGTAATATTTGCATTATGGAGATGATACTAGAATCTTTTACATGTTAAAATGATCTCCATCACAACTTGGGAAAAACACATAACAAAGTGAGTGCCCAACCCAGGGTCTTTGTCCTGATCTCGAAACAATACGATTCTATCCATGCGAATAGATGACTTGATGTCGAACATGGTGGAAACCACTTGATTACCGATCATTGAGGTATATCGTTAATAAGTGTGAGGGAAATCACTAATGATGACAATGATTCCCAAGGTACCTTTAGTACATTCCAACGATTGTGAATAAATGTGTTGAGGTCAAACATTCATGGAATCATACGATCAGAGGTTAATGGTGTAAACCTACTATTGGAAGCGAGGAGGCCTGCCATTGAGGCATGCAGGTTCCAAGGTACTAATTTTTTTCTAAGTCTAATTCCTGGATGATGTGCTAAAGTCGACAAGTAAAGAATCGTCGAAGGAGGGCCTTGATGTATCCCCCATCATCGACACGAAACTGACATAGGAAAGTGATGTGATATGGTGGATTAAATGAGTATGTAATAACATAGGAATGGAAACTAATAATACTGTAGATGGTTGGTTTGGAATGAAACTTCCCTTAAACATTGTGAGGCATGACAAATGACTTGGTAGCATTGACTTGATGAGTACTAAGAACATAATGTGACGACAATAAGATCACTCTTCGACTAGAATGAAAAATTATAACGACACATGGAATTGGTATGACTCGGAGATAAGCAGATTACCCAACTGTAAGATGAGACGCAAACACGTGGCATGTTCAAGGGCGAAAACAACAACTACCATAATGAATTCCAAAAACACTTGATCCCCTTCTTCCAAATTTTCCCACACCATGATTGGTGAGTACCTCTTTGTTTTTTAATGAGATTGAGGAGGATAACATATGCTTGGTATATCTCATCTTCGATGAGTCCCTCAACATATGTTTAACGAACTTGAAGAAGGAGGGGTTTGGCCTCGTATGGGTCTTGGAGTTTGGTCCCAAAAAATCATAATTTTACAAGCCCAAAGAAGGTAAACTCGGTGGTTTTTCATGTTTAGAGAGTCTGAAAAGAACTTAAAGACGACTCCATGGGTGAATTTTTAGTAAATTTAGTCTCCCAAGCCCAAAAAAAGTGTAAAACAATACAAGGGAGAAATCTTCTAGTCATGCTTGACTAGAGTATACCTTTTTCGTAGTTAGTCTTACGAGGCCGAAAAGGGGTAAACTACCACTCGAAAGATGCCCTTTCAAAACTTTTAATGAGTGTGAAAGGAAACAAGTTCACTCGACAATATTTTCATGTTTAGGGAGTTTGAAAGAGCTTAAAGGATAATCCAAAGAGTTCCTTTTTCGTATATCTTTTACGAGTCCAAAAAAGAGATAAAAGTATGCTCGATAACCTATTCTCATGTATTAATGAGTAGGAGAAAGAACAAAGACTAATCTCGGTAACATATTCTCATGTATTTATGAGCACGAGAAAGAACAAAGACTAAGCTCGTTCTAAAAAATAATATTGCGTTATGATGGGAACAACCCCCAAGCAAGGACCACTCCTAGAAGTGAGTCTCTCTAGAGGCATTTTCCCCTAGCTTGTTTGGTAGAAGCTAGTGGTTTCACTCGAGCATGATGTCTAGAGGATGGATACTTCCCCCCCAAGCATCGTTTTATCCGTTGGCTCTTCTTATTTCCTCGTTTAGGCATCTGGATACTAATAGGAATATTTTCAATAGGCATAGGAAAAGAAGGTTCAAGTATTCGATCCAAAGTGAGAATCGATTTGAGTGGAGGGGGGTTTATTTAATTTTTTGACAAGCTTGATAGAGACAATGAACTATGCTCGTAATCATCTATTTCATTTTTTAATGAGCTTGACATAGGAAAATAACTATGCTCATAAAGACCAAGTATACCAAAGGATCAAGTGATTCTATGGATTGTTGCACCTGAGTCAAAATCATATTTAACGTGGCAACCTACGAGGGGTGTCAGGAGAAGGCAAAGGAAAAATCCCAATGAGAAAGGTATTCTTAAGGAGACCTACTCCTACACTCTCATACTCAAGACTAGATTGTCCTAGAAAAGGGGCATTATTCACTAGGGAATTGTGGATATCTGGAGTGCAATAGTCAAGTTGGTTAACAGTAACAATTTTCCCTTGATGGGGAAATTGTCAAATACAAAACATTGAAGATGTGACGATAATCATCACATAGAACCAACTATGACCAAGTAACAAATTGTAATCCATGGGCACGTCAATCACTTCAATATCGATCAAAATAGTTTTACCCTTCAATGTCACAATGAAAGACTACAAGATCTCGTGAGGTTGGAAACCATGTCCATCAAACGCTTTAAGTGTTGTAGGAGACTAGTTAAGTTTAGGAGAACCAATGGATCTCTAGCAAGACAAAGACATGACATAGGTGGAGGCTCCTTCATCCAAAACAATGCGATGGATGTTCTCTCTACCAACCAAAATTTAAATTTGGAATGCTAGGTGGTGTGAGAGCCTCTCCTTATAATAGTTCAGATTAAATGTAATCATATTTGATTCCTCTAGATCCATAGCTCCAATGGCTAACAACATGGTTCTATGTTGACTTGGACAATTCTGTATAACTTCGAGGGCTGACATAACACATGGTGCTTGCACCAAATATTCAACAATATTGTAGTTTTTGGCGACGCGGGCACTTGGATTAAAGGTCGCTTTTAGAATTGTGCCCTTGGGAAGGCACAACACTGTGTAAGAAATTGTCTTCTCAATTTGAAGAGGGTTGGAATATGGAGGAGGAGTGGATGTGGAGGGTTGATCGATGGCCTTTCCATTGGCATGATTTCTTGGAATAGTGTCATAAGTATTTTCTCGAGTCGTTAAATTAACTTCCTCCTTACACATATAGACTTGAGAGGTGCTTGAGGAAGCATCCCCATGGTGGGAATGACCTGCATCGCCCCCTTGCAGAGGGGAAATATTTTGTGCAACCAATTGCTACTGTTGAACCGAGAAAGGGTTAGTTACTACATGTAGGGATGTACCTTTAAAAAAGTTATTGACTTCCTCTCGACGAGGAAAATATTTCATGTAGTGGTCCTCCTTAAAAATCATACAAGGAAACTTAGCTTTCATATTCAATTGAGTATCATTAGTCTTTGTAGTATCTTGTTGGTTAGAATATTTCTTGGATTTACCCTTGTTCTTCTTCTTACCTATTAGTTGCTGAGATGAAATGAATTGGACCGCATTCACCTTGGAGGTATGAGCAGGAGTGGAAATAATTTTGGTGTTCGAAACAGAACTTGGTTCTGGATCATGTCTTGTAGGATCATTTGACGAGCGAGGAGCATGAGGGATCATATCGTAATGTGTGATAGATTGGGAATATACCAAGTCCAAATATTGAGCACGATTGATAGCTTTCTCCTTAGTAATAACACCTCCCATAGAAATATCTATGGAGATGGGTGGGAAGAGTGACTTTGTAAGCCAATATGTGAGGAGTTGGTCCATAATTGGAGCTTTAATCAACTGTCTCCACCACCTCCACTCATGAATATGATCATATATGTGGGTGGAAGAGGATTGTCAGAGTGAGGTCAAAATCTTTGTACCGATCTCGTACCGTATAATCAACTGGAAGTGCGTCAGAAAAGTCATGGAAAGAGAGTTAAAGTCCAAAAAGGAGTTACACAGTAGCTCAATATACCATTTGGTTGCTGCACCTGTAAGTGTTCTCTGAAAAAGTATTATATGAATGGATTCATCCATCAAAGAGTTTGAAGAACACCATAAATGGAAAGTCATAACATGATTGTTAGGATCTTCCCCATGTTTTCCATCAAATTTCAGGATGTCGGGAGATAATTTGGCAGGGATGAAGGGCCAAGACTAGGCATGTTGAATGAGATCGTTTTTCAAACGTGACATATATGACATATCTAATGTAGCAAAAAATGGAAGTTGTTGATTATCGTGTGGATACTGGTGGTAACCATGTGGCATGGGAACACGAGTAGGACCATATCTAGGTTGTAGCAAGATGGAAAAACTATACGGCCCTCCCATGTATGGTGGTTGGCCTGAAGGTCCCCCCTGTGTATGATGACTGCTCGGGTTGTCCACCCATGTAAGGTTGTTTTCCTGATTGTACACCCATGTATGGTGGTTGTCCTAGTTGTCCACCCATGTACTATGATTGAAGATATGGACCTCCTACATACTAAGATTGAACTTATGGTCTTGCCATGTATTGCGGTTGGTCTGATGGAACTACCATATATTGTGTTTGATGGGGATATTTTGTTGGAATCATGGGGTTTATGGATTGATAGGGAAAAGTTCCTTGCTGAAGAATTCCTGCCGGATTAGGTTGACCCCACAAAGGATTAACAACTCTTGGAAATGGTTGTCTAGGATACGGGCCGGTGGAAGTAGGGATGTAAGGACTTGTAGGAGCGGATTGTCCCCAGGTTATTTGATGTTGCACCCACATAGGGGTTTTCCCCATGGTTGAAAGTTCCCCCCCAGTAAAACATTTCCCTATAGTTGAAGGTTTTCCCCCAACTGAATGTTGACCTCCCATTGAAGATTGACCTCCCATTGAGGATTGACCTCCAATGTAGGGTGTACTCATCTCTAAGGTTTGAGGTGGAAGCTGAGTAGCTTGTGTAACCATGGTTGTGTGAATGACTTGAATATCCACCATCTGACCGATGGGACGACCAAGTAAAGCACTTGGTGTGTGCATGTGTGGAAATAGTGAAGCGTGAACATTACATGACCCGTGTGCGAAGGGATATGTATTCATAAGTGGTTTTGTCAGGGTTACCCGGGTCACTAATGTTCCCAATAAAGAAGAAGCACCAAAAATATCAACTACATGAGTTGTGGATAAAGATAAATTCCCAAGTCCTTCTGGAAAGCCAAAAATTAATGGGTTCATGCTAAAATATTAGTAGTGGCTGAACTAACTAGCTACACTCCTGGTCTCATAATTTTGATCTTCGATCATTCCTTTGTAAGAAACATTGTGTTGAGGTTCTTGAATTTCAGTATCCATACCTTGTATAATGTGAGGTCTCCAAACCAGAAAAATTTAACGATCCTAAGGTCGAATATGAATTTTAAAGAAACACACTCCTAAGAAAACTAAAAGAAATCAACCAAGAAATAGTATGTTCAAGGATCTTCTGAATACGGGATGTCTAGCTGCCAATGAAGAAATGGGAAGCAGTTACCCTGACATCCACGTAACAACTCTTCTTGGTGCAAGCAACCCCCACTTTCGTGGGATCACCCTCCAAGGGTACTGAAAGTGTGATACGACATCTTCCCCAGGTGCCATGGCAATCCCCCCATAGTCACCTTTGTAGATACCTAGGAAAGGCCACTAAGGTAACCAATTCATAGTCATCCTCTAGGCGAGTACAATCGACAGTCGGGACCGAAAGTATGGGATAGATATCAAAGTATGAAATTTTCTAAAGGACTGAAGACAAGTGGATTGGTAAAAATCATGAGGGCCTCGAATGGATTCAATATTCACGAAGAACCGAGACCAAATAATACCAGTGACACTTCAAGAAAACCCCCCAATATACGATCTGTCTACTATGATTGGTCAAGCTTTGGAGGGGTGATCTCTGTTGCTCTTCCACATGCGACCTCATGTTTAACCCCTATGTCAAAGGGGGTTCTTGACTATGCTTATACAAAAATTGGATTTTTTCACTCTTTAGTGTTCTATAGTATGTTTAGTAGTCTTGGATGCTTTACTCACTTTTCCTAGTCCAAATACCCTAATCTTGTGCTATTGTTGGTGTGCTAAAAACCAAAAAAATTCTAGTGGATTTTCTTAGCATGTGGTTGATTTTAATGAATTTTTACTTAGAAGGTTCACAAAGATGATACTTGACTCCAATATAATGAAAAATAGTGAGATGCAATTCTTTCTTTTCGATGAATTCTATGTATAGGAAGGAAACTGGTTCTATTCTTCTTAACACAAACAAGTACTCAAATTTTATGCAACTTTCAATTTCTGGGAGCAATATGATGCCAAACTACCACGCAAATGTTTCCGAAATCCAAATGCACATGAAAAACTAGCTCTTTTCCAAACATGTACCAAGACAAATTTCCTAAATAATGCAAAAAATTCTTTGTTCGATCATGTATGCAATGAGATATGCAAACTTTTATGCTTCTTAACTTTCAAGTGAAATGAAAGAGATCAATGTTTGACACAAAGAAATATGAGGCAAAAAATAAATCAAACAAAGTTCATTCAAAAAATGCTGAGAACTCAAAGAAATCAAGTGTGAGATAACTTGTTCAATCAAGGACTCGAAATATGTAAAGGAGAAATAAGACAATCACTCTTGAAAATCCTAAAAAACAAGAAGCAAGGAATCAATATTCAATGTTGGGTTGCGGTAAACAAGAGAGTCCTAATAATTCAAAAAGCGATATATTTCAACGAAGACAAAAGGGCTCAATACCGAACAACCTTGGAAAACTCTAGTTGCTGAAAACTTCTAAACAATCAAGCAATTTGAAAACTTTGAAAGATGAAAATTAGACAAATGAAAGGTAGGATGAACCAAGGGATATTGTTAACCCAAGGGGACCATATAATTTTAAAACTAGGAGAAGTTTTCAAAATCAAAGAAATAAATGAAATGAGTGATAAATGTCAATTTCTCAATCAAAACAAAGTCAAAGACAAACTAACAGACTATGGGCTAAA
>SNQJ01S0060756.1:0-23221 GCA_010110895.2 Picea sitchensis | reverse complement strand
CATTATTCCACAATTAAGCATGGGTTCTCTTACTCCACAAAGCATCTTCCCGTGAGGGCTTTCACCATAAGGGGGCCACTTTGGAGTTCATCCATATTTACTTCTTATCAACCATGAAAAAACAATAATGAGTCATATTTGCATCAAACAATATTGGGTCCATTACGCAAACCTTTGTGCTACAGGGATTTCTTCAAGGGTTGACATCAATGACAACCAACCTTAATCAACAGAAAATGATCATCCACACTGATCATAGACCTCTGCAATTCATGTAAACACAAGGAAAGTTATAGAATGACCAACATCAGAAGTGGTCCATGTATTTGTAGCAATTCCACTTGAACATCAAGTACAAGAAGGACAACACAAACCATGTCCTAGATTGCCTCAATAGACCCCTGGTTGTGGTGCTAACCACAATTCTTACCTCTTGTGGGCATGAGACATATGGGTGGCCACACTTATACAATAATGACTTTGACTTTGCTGATTCCTATTAGACATTGAGTGCAGGAAAAGTAGTTCTAGATTTTAATCTCGATGATGGATTGCTATGACATCTGAGCCATCTTTGTGTTCCTTCAAGTGGGCATGCAAAGTTGATATGGGAAGCTCATTACAACCAAGAAATAAGACATTTTGGTGTAGAAAAAACATTGGTATTGTTGCAAAATCATTTTTATTGGTCGAAGCTTCAACAAGATGTACAAGAGTACATCAGATCTTGTATTGCTTATGCCATTTCCAAGCCTGCCATCAAGAAGAAAGTGATATACACCCCTCTTCCTACTCTAAATAGATATTGAGAGTACATCTCAATGGATTATATTTCCGGTCTGCCTTCAACCAAGCATGGGGACGACTATGCATTTGTGGTCGTTGATTGTATCTATAAGATGGAAATTTTGGCACCCTACAAGAAGAGCGTCACGACCGAGGCCATTGCCAAGCTCTTATTTGAACATCTTTGAGGTCATTTTGGGCTCCCATGAACCACTATATTAGATCGAGATAGTAGGTTCCTAAGAACTTTTTGTTCCATCCTATGGTCGATGATGTACACCAAGCTGGCTAAATTGACTGCCTTCCACCCACATGGAAAAACATAAGTAGTCAACAGGATGATTGTTCATATCATGAGGATGTACAATTCCATACATCAACACATATGGGATCAAATCATTCTTTATGTTCAACATAGCTACAATAAATCCCTTCACAACTTTACTGGTCACAACTCTTTTCATGTGTGCTTGGGTTCCGACCATTGGCCCCCATTGATGTAGCTCTGCCCATTGCAACTACATAGGAAGAGTCCTCCCATGCTCATACCGAGGTTGATCGAACAACCAATTTTTTTGAGAGAATCCAACACATCCAACAACAAGTTCATGATATTTTGTAGAAAGCTAATTCCAAGTACAAGTAGTGCGACGATCAACATCAGGTACCACACAAGTTTCAGGTGGGAGATAAGGTATTGTTGCATTTGTATAAAGAGTGCCTCCAAGGACCCCATCAGAAGCTACAACCAATCCGATATTGGCATTACACCATCACCAAGGATATGGACGAGAATTATTTTGAATTAAGTATTCCTCCTTTCCTTGGCTTGCACCTGGTATTTAATGTGGAACTGCTTCGACCATATTTTCCACCTCTCCTGGACACTTTAGACACGACCGAGCACTTGGACCCTACATAAATCAATCATGATTTCATTGAATAAGTGAAATTTGATCGAAGGACATCGAGATGAAGGGTACTCGCTAGTAGAACATCCAACTTTATTGGGTTGTCAAAGCATGGAGGTTTCTTCATCATGGCAAGTGGCTCACCAGGAGTCACATTCAGTAGATGTTTCCCCATTTGATGGAGGAACTTGACACAATGGAGACCATTTCTTACTAAGGGGGGAGGACTGGTCCAAGTAGAAATAGATGGTCTCCCACCTATTCCATTGGCTCAAATTATAGTTTCCATCTTGGCAGTTTTTTGGGTCCCAAACTTCTGGGGCCATTTTGAGGCCCTAAACGATGTTTTTTTGACTTAGCAGTGCCCAAAAAATCCATGTTGGGATGTATTGGGGTGTTTGGAATGTGTACTCTTGGGATAGACCTTACCAATAGGGTACCGGGTGCCCCAAATGGAGATCTATACAAATGTTACACCCTCAGGAATTTGACGTATCAAATACCCCCATCGGGACCCACAAACCTTTTGGTGTTTGATCTTCTGGGGTTAGGGTTTTGGAAGTTTAATGTTTTCTCATTTATAATTTATGTTAAAAATTCCTTTGGAGCCTAATTGTAATCAACTTCTTATGAATGAGTGTATCCGACACATCTCTCTTTAGAGATAAGCTACCACCATTCTCACTAGCTTATGTGCTTTTCATTTTACAATCTTTTGTACTCCAGACAATCATTAATAAAATATGAGTTTTACTATATTACTATGTTCCTTGCAATATCTCTGTGTATTTCCTTGTTATATCTCTATTATATTTCTTCCTTCATGTCGTTCTCAAAATAATTTGGATCATCACCCCCGAGCTGAGGCTAGTAATCCACAAAAGAGGATGGTCTCTCACTATCCACTCACAACACAAAAATCCCACAACCGACTGGTATTTTCCTACGACTATCCTGATTTTCCACCATCTCTCTTCCTCTCAACTTTCCCAAACCAAGGAATGTAACCCTTCACTGATCTCAGTCCCTCAGTCATCCCATTCATTTGTCAAGGTCTCTTTGGCACATGTAACCATGAATCTCTCAGCTGGGAACTCAATGGAAATCACTGCTAGAAAAACTACAAAAAACAACAACAAACACTTGTTGTTATAGTGAAACTCTCACATGAGGTCACTCTTCAGGCCCGACAACTTGGATCTTTAGTCTTCAGCTCCAAAATTCTTCAAAAATGCTCCAAAATTTTCCCTCCATGCTTACTTCATCTCCTAGCTCTTTTTTTTCATTCTACTTGTTTTTCATGCAAAATCAATGACCATCCAAAACTGATGTCACTTTCGATACAAATTTCCTCTCTTTTGGCTTACTTGCTTGACTCACACACTTCCCCAAGATGATTGTAATCAACCCCCATGCCCCCAATAAATATGGGATGTGACTTCTCACACCCACCCTCTTACCTACATTCAATGTTTGGCTTTGGAAATAGTCAATCAAGAAATATAGTTTAATACATAATAATAGTAAAATTCAAGAATTTCAGTGGAATTAATATATATGGGTAATTCACCCTTGGACCCCTCTTGGCCATTCTCTTAGACCCTCCCCTCTCTCGTGGATTAATTCAACCCCCATATCTGCCCATGTCCCCTTAGTAGCTGACATCACATTTTATTAATTAGAATTCAGAAATACATTTCACATATACATCGCTTGGTTGTAGCTGCATATTATCTACATTAAACATTAATTAAACTAGGGATAGTGGGGATATTACATTCCCCCTCTCCTACAATTGTTCTTCGTTGTCGGTGCAAACTATGTCGATATACTTTTATGCAAAGTTACATCACAATACTTAGAAAATAAAATTATGCAATTTCACAACTCCAACAACAGTTCCAACCAAAATCTCCTATTCCTCTAAACCCCCAGACCCAAGGAATGCACCATTCATTTATCAGGGCTATCCCAAGGTATGTACCATTATTTTATCAGGGCTAACCCAATTAATGTTCCATTCTTTTATCAGCCCCCCCAACACAATTGTCTAGGTCTTTTAAATGGGTTTCTAGAACTCTAGCTACTCAAAATGGAGTCTTGCATTATGTTTTCTTCAAAATTGTCAAAAAATTGTAGGTATTCTTCCCACATGTTTTATTCATGCTCCCATGTAGCATATTCATGATCGTAGTAGGTCCATTGAACCTTTACCATCCCTATGGCTTTGTTCTTGAGCACTGTGACTTTCTAGTCCAGGATGCATACTGGTTCCACCAGGAAATCCCCTTCGTGCTCCACCTAGATCACATTCCAATCAATTATGTGGTTAGGGTTAGAAACAAATTTATTTAATAATGATACATGAAATACATTATTCACTCTCATGGATGTAGGAAATGATAACATGTATGAAACTGGCCCTATCTTTTCTAATATTTCAAAAGGTCCACAATATCTTGCTGCCAACTTCAGGCAACTTCCTAATCTTAGCGAACTTCTTTTCTCCTTCACTTTTAAAAATACATGTTCTCCCACTTTAAAATATATAAACACTCCATTATTGTCTTCATAACTTTTATGCCTATCCTAGGTATCCTTTAAATTTTTCTTGATCTTTTCCATCTGCTCTTCCATTTCCTTCAACAAATCTGGCCAACAACTGATCTGTCTGTCGAATTATCCCAACTCACTAGCATGTTACACTTTCTGCCATACAATGCTTCAAATGGGATCATTTTTAATGAGGAATGATACCCATTATTGTAGGAAAATTACACTAAGTGGATATAATCCTCCAACTTTGATGGTTGGTCCACCACATACATCCTGAGCATGTCCTCAATTATTCTATTAGTCCTCTCTATTTTCCCATATGACTCTAGGTGATACATTGTACTAAGATTTAAATTTGTCACAAATCCTTTCAAAAAATCCTTCCAAAAAATCCTTCCAAAAATTGGAAGTAAAATTTGGATCTTTGTCTAAAACTATCACCTTAGGAACTCAATGTAGCATGGCAACTTATTTCAAGTAGATTTTTGCAATATTTGCTGCCTTGCGTGTAGTCTTCACTGGAATAAAATGGGATTCCTCAGTTAATTTATCCACCACCACCATGATGGAATCATGTTGCTTCACTGTTCTGGGAAGCTTAGTAATAAAATCAACTGTAACTACTTCCCACTTCCATTATGGAATGAGAAATGGCTCCAATAACCCTGCTGGATGTTTTTGCTTTGTCTTCACTTTTTGACACTCTAGACATCTGGCTATGTAATTAGTCACTTCTTTCTTCATTCCTGGCCAAAAGTATTGGCTTATTACAAATACAATTGTATTATGATATCCTGAGTGTCCAACATATGTCACATTATGCATTTCCTTTAGCACTACATTTTTTAGCTCACTGGAATTCGACAAATATACTTTTCCTTTGTACCTAATAATTCCATCGTCTTTCAGCTCATAGGAAATAAATTTCTGCTGAAAATTACTGTACTGAAACGTTTCTTTTATTTTTAGATATTGCTGATCTGAATTTGCAGCTTCAATAATTTTATCTTTTAGATCAGTGTTGTACATGCTGAGTGGCAGAAATATACACTTCATGAGCTCTCTTGTTGAGTGCATCAACCACTTGATTTTCCTTTCCATTTATATGCTTAATTTCAAAGTCATATTCACTAATAAATTCTATCCATCTAGTTTGTCTAGCATTTAAGATTGGTTGTCCAAACAAATGATTTATACCATAGTGGTCTATCCTTAGCTCAATTTTCCTCCCCATGAAGTCATGTCTCCACATTTTCAATGTATGTACAATTGCTACTAATTCCAAGTCATGTGTAGCATAATTCCTTTCACGCTCCTTTAATTTTCCGGATTCGTAGCATACCACATGATATTTTTGACTGAGAACTCCACCGAG
This sequence comes from Picea sitchensis, assembly GCA_010110895.2. Taxonomy (NCBI): domain Eukaryota; kingdom Viridiplantae; phylum Streptophyta; class Pinopsida; order Pinales; family Pinaceae; genus Picea; species Picea sitchensis. The sequence continues at coordinate 17,593 of SNQJ01S0060756.1, read as the reverse complement.
CCCTTCCTTGCATGCATCTATGCATACCAAAAAATCTTCATCCAGATCTGCAATCTTCAATATTGATGCACTTGTCAAGATGTCTTTCAGTTGATGAAAAATTTCTTCCCAGTTGGAAGTCCATTCAAATTTTACTCCCTTCTTTTGCAATGAAGTGATTGGACTTGCAATATTTGAGAACCCTTTTATGAATCTACAATAATAACCGACAAGACCCATGGATGATCTGACCTATTTGACATTTATTGATGTTGGCCATCCTCTAATGGCCTCTATCTTCTTAGGATCAAATGTTATCCCTTCTATTAAAATTTTATGCCCCAAGTAGTGAATCATCTTTTGATAAAAAATGCACTTACTTAGCTTAGCATACCATTTATGCTCTCTTAAAACATGAAACACCATTTTTAAATGTTTCTCATGTTCCTCTTCTAACTTAGAGTAGATGCGTATATCATCCAGGAACACAATCACAAACTTGTCTAGGTATTCCCTGAACACTCCATTCGCCAGGCACATAAAAACAACTAGGGCATTTGATAGTCCAAATGGCACTACCGTGAATTCACAATGCCCATATATTGTCCTGAATGTTGTCTTGCTGATGTCTTCTTCCTTTATCCTTACTTGATGATAACTAGATCTCGAGTCAATCTTAGAAAATATTCTTGCACCTTTCAGCTGATCAAATAAATCATTAATCCCTGGAAAAGGATATTTTTTCTTTATGGTGACCTTATTCAACTGTCTGAAATCAATACACAACCTTAAGGTTCCATCTTTATTCTTCACAAAAATAATTGGGGCTCCTCGATTTGACACACTTGGGAACACCATTTTTAAACAATTCTTCAAGCTGCATCTGCAACTCTTTCAACTATGGCGTTCCCATTCTCTAAGGTGTCTTGGAAATTGTGGCAGCTCCTGGCACCAAATCAATAGAGAAATCAATATCTCTCTTTGGTGGTAGTCCTGGGATTTCCCCAAAAACATCTTCAAAATCCTTCAATACTGGATGGTCTTCAATACTTTCTGCTACCTCTTCCATATGTGCTACAAAAATCTGACATCCCTCCCTGAAACTCTTCTTCAACTGCATAGCTGAAATTTCTCTAATAGATACAACTCTTGGAATGCCTTGAATCTTTCCTTGCTACCCTTCTTCATCAAGAAATGTAATTGTCTTGTTGTAACACTCTAGGACAACATGGTTTTTTTCCAACCAATCCATGCCAATTATACAATGATATGAACCTAATGGTATGATGTTCACATCTACCTTTGTGTAGAGTCCGTTCATGTCTATTGGACAATCTTCAACCAAATCATTGATATTTATCTTAGCCCCTGTGGTTAACTAAACTAACCAATATTTCTTATGATTAATCCTTTGCAAGTGAAATCTTTCAAAAATGTTAGAATTTATGTAACTATGGATAGCTCCATAATCAATTAAAATTGCTATGGTATGGTTATAAATATTATGTTCCACTTCAATCATGGGGGATTGATATTCCACTTGCTTGTTGTCCAAGGCTGCATAAATACTTGGCATGTTTCCTCCCATTTCTTCCATTGTTTCAACCTCTTGAATGTTGTGGATAATCCTCATTCTTTCTCCCTTGTGAGTGCAATACCTATATAAGTGATTTCCCTCACATCCCCAACATTGTACATGCTGCTACCTTGGCCTTTTTTCAAATGAATATGCCATCTTGTGCTCATTTTGGGTTGATTGACCTTATTGATTTTCTTGGGAGTTGTTCTTGAAAAAGAGTGGCTTAAAATATTTCTTCCTTTGATCCTTTTTACCTTTGATCTTATCATTCCGATCTTTTTGGAGGACTGGACTTCCTCTTCTTTTCTCATAAAGATGCTTTTCTCTCCTTATGGCTTCCTCCAAATTCTTGGGGTTATCATATTGAATCTTATTGTTGGAGAAAGAGGGTATCCCAATTATAAACCTTTGTATTTTGACCTTCTCATCCTTTATGAAGTCAACATACTTTGGAAATTCAAAGAACCTCTTCTCATATTCATCCATTGTCATGCTTCCCAACTTGATTTCAAAGAATTCTTTCATCTTCCTTTTATAGTAATGCTCAGAGAAATGTTTGTCTTGGAAATATCCTTTGAACTGGCTCCATGAGATACTCTTATCATAAAGGTGATTGTCTTGCTTAAGTTGATCCCACCACATGGCTGCCTTTCCTTGAAAGTGGTAGGTTGCAATGATAGATTCTACCTGAGATGGGTAATCATGCAACTGGAAATATTTCTTCATTTCCAACAACCAAGCCTCGACCTCTTCTCCTTTCCTATGCTCACTATTGAAAGTTTGTGGCTTGATTTTCCTAAGTTCACCTTACAAGATGTCTGCCTTAGACCTTCTCCTATGCCTCCAAACAAGAGACACACTTGGGCTTTTCCCTGGACCTGAAATGGAATGATTTTTTTGGGTGGAATGCCTTGGATAATGATGACACTTGATCATGCTTCTTGATTTCCTATCAGTCCCATGATAATCCCTTTTGCTTTGGGATCTAGATGTTGTCACTTGTCTAGCATCAGTTTCTTACTTGGTTCCAGAGTATTTATTGACTTTCTTGTGAAACATATTTATAATCTTAAGTATCTTCTCCTAAACTTTCATAATCCTTTCATTATCATCCTTGTAGCTCTGCACTTCTCTATGCAGACTTCTCATAGTTACACGCTCTTTCCTGTCTCTTCTTCTATTAGACTCTATCTCAACATTACCCATGCTGACATGTAGACATATGATCTCTTCCTCATGGATTTAATATCCATGATAATATTCCATAACTCCAGTCCTCACATAAGAACCAAAGCTGCTTTCCTGTACCTTGAATTCTATAAGAAATGTGCATGTAATAATTACTGTTAGAACATGCATAATATAAAACATTTCCTCAATTTATATACATGTTATTCTTCATATATTTACAAAATAAATAATGCACCAATTCAAAATATGATTCCATAGATGAATTCCTCTCTGAAACAACTTTCCAATGGTTGTACCCATGCCTTAGTATGAGCTATGAGCGAAAAGTTACAACGTTCACAAGCTACAATTTTCCACTCACTTACTGCTTCATAAATCTCTATATTGTTTTCTAAGAAATTTTAATGCCCAATTCAATTTTTTGGGTGGATGTATGTTTTTTCCTGTATGCTATAGGTGTCTTCTTTATCTTCCTGCACAAATTTACAACCCAAATTCCAAATATGGCTCCATGGTTGTCTTCTATGGTTCAAAATATTTCCATAGACTACTCTTGAGCCCCAAGCAAACTTATGAGCAAGGATTTATTCCCTCTAGAAGTAATTTGGCGCTGAAATTTTACCCTTACTTTTTTGGTTGTAACTTTCTCATAGGAGCTATGATTTATACCTAAAATAGCTCATTAGATATATCTCTCCAAGTTATTTTATTTGAGATGTAGAGACACATTGTGTACACTCTGTTCTCGTGGGTTTTGATTGCATAAAAACATTGTTTAGGGCCTCAAAATCGCCTCGCAACTTAATGACCTTAAAGCATGTGAAAAATTAAGACAATTTGATATAAAAATGACCGTTTTACTGTTATAATAATATTTTAAATTTGATTTGTTGATCTCAAATTAGGTGAGATCTCAGTTGTTGATCCGCTAAAACTTTAAAAACCTCACAGATCATTTTTTATCATCGATTGACAACTTGAAACAATATGGACTGTTGATTCGAGCTCCATCGACGATTCTCATTGGAAAACCAACTTTCTCACGAATCTCCCCGATGCCTGATCATTGACCATCAACCATCAAAGAATTCGCTTGACAAGACAAAACTACTTGCGAATCTCCTCGATGCCTGATCATCGACCATCGACCATCAAATAATTCTATTGGAAAACCAAAACTAGTCGCAAATCTCCCTGACACACGATCATCGACCCATCAACCATAGACGATTTCCTTTGTCCAACTCCAATCACTTAGAAAATTTGAGACCAAACTCTCGATGAATTTGCACTGTTGATCTCCCATTGGAAAATGATCTCGGTCATTGATCTACCAAAATTTGTCCAACTCTCCTGATGCCTGACCATCGACCATTAACTGTTGAATATTTATTTAGGATGAACCAAACTCTATGACAATTCAACCGACCCGACCATCGACCATCGAAAATTTCTCTTGGAGAATTTCCAACACTTAGAAATTTCAACCAAATCCCTGATGATCTTGGAGTGTCGATCTCCAAGCCAAGATTATCTTGATTGTTGATCTTCTTCAACTTCCCAACCACCAAAAAACAATCTTGGCCATTTCTCTACTCAACCTTTCAAATGACTGAAACCTTACAAATTTTTAAATTTATTGAAGTGAATATGGGTCGTTGATGGTGACATCAAACATGATCTCGACCGTCAATTTACCAAACTTCCCGCAACTCTAAAATGACCATTAAAACATGAAATTCAACCATTCCAAGTCGAATTCATCTCTACAACTTTACAGATTGGATCCATTAAACCTTTCTTCGATGGTTCTGAGGTAAATCCGACCTGAATTTGCTCATGAATTAGGGGATTTCACTATGTTTTTCTCCATTTCCCCCCAAATTCATCACAAACAAAATCTATAATAGAGAATTGTACAATTCACACCCATTGCACCAAAAGTCACCCCTAGATTGCGGGATAGGTAAGCCTGATACCCATTAGTTTGTATGTCATGAAAAATAAATTTAAAGGCGTTCTAAGGGACGCAGACTCATGATGGTATCGTTCTAACTCAGAAAACTGGATTGGAAAGCACAAGCAGGTGAGGTCTTGGTATAACTTCAGTCAGTAAGCTTGGTATAGTGGTGAGTATGGGGAAGAACTTGAGGAGAGTGAAGAGGTCTGCTATGGACATCCAGTCTTCTAGCAACCTAAGGAGGAAAAATTCAGAAAACAAGATCTTCTTGGATTCAGAATTTCAGGAAACTGAAAACGCTATAAAAATACTGCAATCAAACATCCATTACAACATAGTCACAACCATCCATGTGAATCCTTCAATAATGAGTATTTAGTATCAGACGCATATTAAGATGGAGGAAGAAAGATGACTTAGATTAAGCAAGAATTCTCAAATACAGATACATAACAAAAAACCAGAGGCTTTACTAAGACTTTACCATATGGGAGCCTAGCTCTACCATCGACCATAACAAAATATCAAAATTGAGTATTTATACTCAGAGAACCTCCACCACCAGGAGTGTGAATTGGCTACTATAATCAAATCTTCGCGTCTGTATCTTCTTCTGTCAGGCTGTACTTGCATTCTTATGTCAGACGCAAGATCATATCGGTATGGGCTTCCTCAGAAAATCCATGGCAGGGGAACTTTCGGCTAACTTTCTGCCCTCCACGACCAACTTTCAATGCTTTCCATTTAAGTGGTGAAACGAGGTTTCGACCACCTCCCTATTTTCATTAACTACTTTCATCGGGATCAGGGCTAGGCCTGACACCCATGAATGTTCCAGGTGAGTTCACAGATCCTTCGAGTCAATTTCGGCACCTCGAAGTCATGTAGATCTTCCTTTGTGACCAAATCGGGCACTTTGATCCTTTGCGCAACTTCTCTTCATCTGAACCTGGGCTGTGACCGTGTGCCTAATTCCCAAGAACTTTAGGATTTTGCGTTTTGTGAGTTTACATTGTGATCCCTGCTGGAATCCCTGAGTCGCGAAATCACGATTGCATGGATCAGGTGACACGTATCCCTTTACATCGGACGACCCCGATGAACATCGAAATTTTAGGACCTTGGGCTGTCGACACTTCTTACTTCAGTCTCTCCCCCCAAACAACTTTCTCCATGCTGATCCCGCGCTATGAGTCTTTCAGGAATGGATGGTCAAGATCATTTCGGGACTTCGTGTGTCGCGAGTCTTCAAGACTCTACCCTCCTACTTGCCTGACTCGTGATATTGTGAAAAGATGATGCAATGGTTCAGATCTCTCCTTTGATCAACGACTGTGATCTTTTCATGATTTCGCATTTCGCGATTTCCAAAGAATTTTCCTTTGATTGCTCTATCTTGTGAAATCTCGAAATGTTAACCTTACGCCACATGTCCTTCCGAAATTAACGGATCTGATCATTTCATGATTTCATACCTCTCCTTGATGCTAAACCTGGTGCAACAATATGATCCCGATTACTCGATGGCTGTCGATTTGATCTGCTTGAAGGATCTCCGCCGTTTAAAACTGATCTTTGCCCACTCGCTTGATTTGAGTCCACATCAAACCGCTTCAAGTGTTGTGCTTGGTGGTCATGACTGCGGCCTCTGAACGATTACTTGGATGACTGGCCGAGGGCTCGAGAAACAAAAAGATCAATGATAGAGGTAATGAGAGAAGTGATTGACCTTAGGGAAAACAAGAAGGCTTATGACCAATATTTCTCAGGCGAGATGCTAAGGAAAAATGGGTCTATCAACTGGGTGAAAAAAAACAATAGACAACTATAAGCCGAGAGGAAAAAACCTTAGAATCGAGTTTGCAAAAGGAAGAGAGACAGACAAAAATATAGACTTAGGTAGGAACCACAAACCCTTAAGGTTTTGACAAATTTATGTGCTAACATTAGGCTCCATGGGGGATAGAGTCCTCCCTGTGAGGCTCTAATAACTCTTTTTGTGGCTTCAGTGCCTTAGTGTTGGGTTGTGGAGTCTTCTATTAAAACAAAACCAAAATAAAACAAAAATGGTATTTACAATGGTGGGATGCCGACTGCGGCTTCAAACAAACAACTTCTTCAGGAAGTGCCCATTTACAGGGCCACCAAAAACTTCGTCCCCCTCCAAATTTTGCAACCTATAAGTGTTGTTTGGAAATGCCTCAGAAATCTAGAAAGGACCGATCCAAAGGGTTTTAAATTTACCATGTTTACCCTTGTCTTGTCTAGGCACATCCCATTTGAGTACTAGATCTCTCGGATGGAAATCCTCCTTACTTTTTTTCTTATCGAAGGCTTGCTTGATCTTTCGTTGACAGTCATGCGCTCTATCCATTATTTTCTCTCTAGTCTGCTGCACTTCTACCAGTTGATGTATCCTTCTGATCATGTCATCAGGCTCTCCTTGGCATTCCATAAATAATTTCTCCACAGGTAGGGAAAGCTGAGGCGGAAAGACTGCTTCAGTTCCATACACAAGTTAAAAAGGAGAGATGCTTAGGGACCTCTGTGTTGTCACTCTATCATCCCACAGAGAAAATTTGAGCTTCGAATCCCATGCTTTCTTGTTGTCCACCAACAGTATTTTGATAATCTTTATAAGGATTTTGTTAGAGGAATATGATAATCCATTTCCTTGGGGATAGTAGGGGGTAGAGTGAATCAATTTGATCCTGAACTATTCAAAGAATCAGATCAATGGCTCGGCCTTGAAGGACACAACGTTGTCAGTGATAATCCTACTTGGAGAACCAAATATTGCTATAATATCTTCTAGAAAACCAATGATCACCTTATGAGAAGCACTCCTTATCGGGATAGCTTCTATCCACTTAGTAAAGTAGTCTGTGGCAGTCAGGATCCATCTATGTTGATCGCTTGATGCAGGGTGATTTTTCCCAATGAAGTCTAGACCCCATTGCTGGAAGGGCGCTGAGGCCACCATAGGATTTAATGGAAGAGACTTGAGCTGCTGCTTCCTAGAGAATTTTTGACATTTTATGCAAGCCCTGATCTTTGCACATACATCAGTGAATAGAGTTGTCCAATAGTACCCATCCCTGAGAATTTTGTAGGCTGTGGTTTTCCAGAAATGATGTCCCCCGCATAGGCTATCATGGAAATCAAATATAATCCTTTGGGCCTCCTACGTGTCTAGACATCTCAGAAGCACTCCTAAAGGGTCTCTCCAATACAGGACCTGGTCAATTAGGCAATATCTGATTGCTTTGAGCTTTAAAGCTCTGGCCCTGCTCTTTCCCATGCCGTCAGGAGGCTAGAACTTTTGCAAGAAATATATAATGTCCTTGTACCAAGGACATCCTACTAATGAGGGGGGGGGAACTTGAGAACTTATTTCGGAAAGCTCAGCCTGCTGATTTTCTGAGCAAGCTTTGATGAAATTTACCCCCAAAGCTTGGCAACTAGCCTTAGCCAAAATTTTGGCTAAACCTCGACCTTTGATCAATTTGGCGGGCTTGATCTCCATATCAAATTCAAGGATCTTGGCTATCCATCTTCTCCTTCTTCCATCTATGTCTGGCTGGATGAGAACTTCCTTCACAGAGGCTGAAGGAACATATGCGATGATGTTTGAGTGCAACACATAGACTCTGAAGGCTTTGAGAGCTTTAACCAAAGCGTAGGCCTGATTTTCTATGATTTCATATTTCACTTCGGCGTCTCTCAATGCTTTGCTAAAAAATGAAATAGGCTGCTCCAACCCCTCAACATTCTTCTGCAACAAAAAAATTTCCACCATGTCGAATGAGGCAAAAGAGAAAATAAGAAAATCCTTGGAATAATCAGGACTGATAAGCACAGGTGCTTCAGTCAGTGCCTTCCTGATTTTATTGAAGGATTCTCTGGACTTAGTAGTCCATTTTACCTCATTCCCCTTCCTGAGCATGGCTGTGATATGTTTCACATACTCAACAAAATTTGAAACAAACCTTCTCAGAAAATTGATTTTGCCCAGGAAAGACTGGACTTCCTTCCTAGACCTGGGAAGTGATAAGGTTTGAATAGCTTCCACTCTTTTTGAATCAATCCTAAATCCCTCAGCTGATACAATGTGCCCTAGCAACTTTCCCTCCTTCAGATCAAACAATGATTTCTTAGGATTCAGGGAAATAAAAAACCTTCTGCATTTCAAGAAGACTTTCCTCAGATGACAAAAATGTTCTTTATCAGATCCAGAAAATATTGTTATGTCATCCTAATAGATGACCACAAATTTTTCCTTTCCCCCAATGAAGGCGACGTCCATGGCTCGCTGAAAGGTTTCTCATGCGTTCATTAATCCAAAGGGAATTTTGGCATACATGAAAGTGCCCCAAGGAGTGGTAAAGGCTGTATTTTCTCTATCTTCAGGCAAAACAGAGATCTGATTGTAGCCAAAAAACCCTTCAATCATGGAAATCTTGGATGCACCAGTTACCCTTTGCAATATGTGTTTCATCTTTGGCAGTGAGTAATTGTCTTTCTTAGAGCTTCTGTTTAGGTTCCTGAAATTGACACAAAATCTAATTTCTCCATTCTTATTCCTTACTAGGACCAGGTTGGCCACCCACTTAGAATACCTCAAAGGCACGATGATCTGGGCATCCAACAACTTTTTTACCTCTTTCTCCATAACAGGAAGCAACATAGGATTTATCTATATTAATTTCTGCCTAAATGGTTTGGCTGCCTCTTTCAATGGGATCTTGTGCTCAATGAAAGTCGTGTCATATGTTCTGAGGTCTTCATAGGTCCAGGCAAAGACATCAGAAAATTCCCTTAACAGTTCAACATACACGAACCTCTGCTCCTTTGACAAACTTCTTGAAATCTTGACAAATTTGGGATTCCTCTCTGTGCCAATATTGCACTAAGCTACATCAACATCCTCATTTGGGACTTTACCCTTTATTTCTACATCATTTCTGTCAAATAATATTTCCAAAGGGACTAGTCCCTTTGGGATGTGGTTGTTGGGTAACTGGACAATGTGATGATCAACAATTTCGTTCAAAAAAACATCAGGGTGAGGATGTATTTTGGAGTCGAGATCTTTATCAACGTGTAATGATGAAAACTCATCAACAGTCTCCATGAATCTTTTGATCTCAAGATCGTCCTCAAACACTTTCCAATGCTTGACATTGTCAGGTATGGAGGGTCTATATTTTACTTTTACATCATACTTGAGCTTAGGTGGCTGGGGGATTCTGAAATTGCTTGCTGATATAGCCAAAGAGTCAGCCATGACATTCTCTTCTTTGGGAACAAATGAAATGTTGAAAGTCGAAAAAAAGCTGTCAATGAGGTCCCATACTTCATTTCTATATGATTTCAGCTGAGGGTGCTTAGTCTGATAAATACTTCTGATCTGCTGGACAATTGGCTCAACCTCTCCAAACACTGATATCTCTTTAATCCCCATGTCCTTTGCAGCCCTCAAACCCAAAACAAGAGCTTCATATTCTGCTACATTATTGGTAGTTTCAAATTCTAACTTGTAGGACAAAGATATAGTTTCCTGAGCAGGGGAAACAAGAACTACTCCAACACCAACACCTTCTCTAGAAGAGGCTCCATAAAAGAACATTTTCCACACAGAGGTAATCATAGGAGAATCTTCACAGAGAGTAATGAACTTTCTGATTTCAAGAGGGGGCTCAGGGGCATCAGTGAGATGCAATAAGCTAGATCCCAAATCAGTGTCAAATGAAAATATAGGATGGTTGGTGGGATCTGCTTCATCGTTGATAATGTAGGCCAACTGAGATTCTCTGTATAGTCTTCTATGATCCCCCCCCCCCAAACACAGGAATGGTAGCATATGTGAGGTCCATATGCAATGTTCCTTCGAGTATTTTTATCCAATATCTTGACAAAAGCATGCCAAAATTGGGAGGAATGTCAGCTACCACGATATCCATGACCACACTTTTCATGGGCAGCTGAAACAAGATCAAAACTAGATCTTTGATGACCCCAAGACATTGCACTTTCCTGGAATCAAAGGAATACAAGTCATGGTATGCTTTTGTGATTTCTAGACCTAATTCTTCCATGACAGTTTTGGGCATGAGGTTATGAGAGGAACCCGAATCCATCAGACGATTATGCAGTACCTTGTCATGTATGTTTAGTGATGTGTAGAATGGAGGGGATGAATCGTCTCTATATTCTACCATGGGACCTAAGATGACTGTTGTTTTTTCATCTTGCAAATTGATTGAGTCTAAGGGATGATTCAAAGGTTCAAGCAACAACAATTTAAATAGGGATCTCTTAAAGTCTTCATGCTTGACCAGATTTGAAAGGGGTACCGAGATCACAATCTTTTGAATTTCATGCTCAAAGTTAAAATAGGAGGGGAGCTTCATAATTTCCTTTACCTCTGGGATAGGACCTTTGATCAATGGTGGGGGGTTCTGCGTTCTCTTTTCCCTACTGTTGCTTGCCACGTCTTTGGCAGGATTGTCTTCTCTGGGAGGTTGATCAGGGATGTCAGACTTCACATATTTCTTCTTAGACCTGATGTTGTATCTATCTGGGTTGTCACTGGCCTTATTCCCCTTTCTCAACTCATTTAATTGAATGTCCATGAGAGACTCCTCATATGCTGATTGAGTTAAGTGAGGGGAAGGAGAAGCATCTTCAAGACAATGAATTTCTGAGTCAATGTCCTCTTCCTCTCCATCATCATCTGTGACAAGGTTGTTTTGAAGAGGGGTTTGAATTTTCTGATCATCCCTATCTCTGTTCGGAAATTCTCTTTGCATAATATGAGGAGCATGTTTATTCGGCCTCTTGAAGTTGCCTTTGTTATCAACATTTTGAGGATTTATGTATGTTTTCTTTCCCTCCAATTCCAACCTTTCCATTCTAGCTGAAACCAATTTTAGTAACTTGGTTACTTCGTCCATTTGAGGGGGGAGGGCAGAGGAACTGGAGGTTGAGGCTTCAGATCTTCCCCTTCCTCTATCTTTATCAGCCTTATTCATGAGTTGGTCAACTGCCAATATATTAGACTCTACTTCCAGGGTTGCATCTTGCATATGAGCCAAGGAGGTAGCTCTTCTCTCTCTTAACAGGAGGCAGAAGTCAGTGTCAAAAGCACTAGCATAGGTAATTTTGGCAGAGGCTTCTGTAGGCTTTATCTCAGTAGGGATCTTATTATACATTTTGTTGAATCTTTTGCAAAAGTCAGAGACAAACTCTCCCTCTTTTCTCTTTAAGGACCCAAACTCTGTGATATAATACATGAAGTCCTTTTTATCCCCTCATTGTCTCAAGAAGATATCGTCTAAAGCCTCAATCCCATCAATGGATCTAGGGGTCAAAGCCCTGAACCACTTTCTGGCTTCGCCATCAAGACTGTGGACAAAAATCCTCATCCATACATATTCGTCTACTATGACATAGTTATCAACATAACTATAGAAAGCTGTAAGGTGCTCTTCTGTAGTTATATCTCCCTCTCCTGTAAACTTAGGCAACTACTTAAGGTAGCCACCAGCTGGTAAGGAATTAAGAGGCTGACGTAGAACGAGATGGGCATATTTGGCAGCTACTATGGCTTCCATTCTATTTCTAGGGGGATTATCACCCGCCATTGGGAGGTGAATCGAAGGAGAACTAGGTGGGGATGGAGTTCTAGCAGGGGAGATTGGAGGTGTGTTTCTGGGGACAAAATAAAACAACGGGGGACTTGAGGGAGCAGAGGTGTCCCTCTTCGTAAACAAAACAACTTTAACAGGAGGAGGATTAGTGAAGCTCGGAGAGGGGAAAGCAACAGGAAAACTCCCAAAATTTAAACTTCTAGAAACTCCAACAGAGGGTGTAACATGAAAATGAGAAATAACTATTGGAGTTGCTATAGGAGGATGGTGAAAATTATCAAAAATACCTGGTTTAGAAACTGAAGTACCTTCTTGAAGGGCATTTCTTCTTCTGACAATTTTCTATGGGTCGACCTCAGTAGTCACTAGAGGCAGCTGTGGAGTAGACCTCGTGTGTCTACCTCTGGAAGCTACAACTAAAACAATGGAGTCGCCTTAATGGAATCACCAGGTGCACAGTCGCAATATTGAATGGTTCTGATATCTGATGCACCTTTAGAATCAGAAGCTCATTATCGTTCTACCCAGGGAAAATCTTCAATTCGTCCCCGACAACGACACCAAAAATGTTAGCACCAGAAGTCACCCCTGGATTGCGACAGAGGTAAGCCTGATACCCATCAGTTTGTATATCACAAAAAATAAATTTAAAGGTGTTTTAATGGACGCAGAATCATGATGGTATCGTTCTAACTCAGAAAACTGGATTGGAAAGCACAAGCAGGTGAGGTCTTGGTCTAACTTTAGTCAGTAAGATTGGTATAGTGGTGAGTAGGGGGAAGAACTTGAGGAGAGTGAAGAGGTATTCTATGGACATCCGGTCTTCCAGCAGCCTAAGGAGGAAAAATTTAGAAAACAAGATCTTCTTGGATTCAGAATTTCAGGAAACTAAAAACGCTATAACAATACTGCAATAAAACATCCATTACAACACAGTCACAACCATCCATGTGAATCCTTCAATCATGAACATTCAGTATCAGACACATATTAAGATGGAGGAAGAAATATGTCTTAGATTAAACAAGAATTCTCAAATACATATACATAACCAGAAACCAGAGGCTTTACTAAAACTTTACCATACGGGAGCCTAGCTCTACCATCGACCATAAAAAAATATCAAAACTGAGTATTTATACCCAGAGATCTTCCACCACCAGGAGTGTGACCTGACTACTATAATCAAAGCTTTACATCTGCATCTTCTTTTGTTAGGCTGCGCTTGCATTCTTCTGTCAGACGTAAGATCAGATCGGTATGGGCTTCGCCAGAAAATCCATGGCATGGTAACTTTCGACTGACTTTCTTCCCTCCATGGCCAACTTTCAATGCTTTCCATTTAAGTGGTGAAACGAGGTTTCAACCACCTCCCTATTTTCATTAACTACTTTCATCGAGATCAGGCTGAGGCCTGATACCCATGAATGTTAAAGGTGAGCTCACGGCTCCTTTGAGTCAATTCCGACACCTTGAAGTCACGTATATCTTCCTTTGTGACCAACTCGGGTGCTTTGATTCTTTGCACAACTCCTCTTCATCTGAACCTGGGCTGCGATCGTGTGCCTAATTCCCAGGCACTTCGGGATTTCTCGTTTCGCGAGTTTACATTGTGATCCCTGCTGGAATAGACGAGTTGCGAAATCGCGAATGCATGGATCAGGTGACACGTATCCCTTTACATCAGAAGGCCCCAATGAACATCGACATTTCAGGAACTTGGGCTGTTGGTACTTCTTACTTCAGTCTCCTCCCCCCAAACGACTTTCTCCATGCTGATCCTATGCTATGAGTCTTTCAGGAATGGACAATCAAGATCATTTTGGGACTTCGCGTGTTGCGAGTCTTGAAGACTCTACCCTCCTACTTTCCTGACTCGTGAAATCACAAAAAGATGATCCAATGGTCCAGATATCTCTTTTGATCAACGACTGTGATCTTTTCACGATTTCCCATTTCATGAGTTCCAAAGAATTTTCTTTTGACTGCTCCATCTCGTGAAATCTAGAAATGATAACCTTGTGCCACGCGTCCTTCCAAAATTAACGGATCCGATCATTTCACGATTTAAGACCTCTCCTTGACACTAAAATTGGTGCAACTGTATGATCTCGATTACTCGATGGCCATCGATCTGATCTTCTCGAATGATCTCCACTCTTTAAAACTGATCTTTGCCTGCTCGCTTGATTTGAGTCCACATCAAACCGCTTCAAGTGTTGCTCTTGGTGGTCATGACTATGGCCTGTGAACGATTACTTGGATGATTGGCTGAGGGCTCGGGAAACAAAAAGATCAACGATAGAGGTAACGAGAGAAGTGATTGACCTTAGGGAAAACAGGAAGGCTTATGGCCAATATTTCTCAGTCAAGTTGTTAAGGAAAAACGGGTCTATCAACTGGGTGAAGACAAACAACAGACAACTACAAGCCGAGAGGAAAAAACCTTATGATTGGGTTTGCAAAAGGAAGAGAGACAGAAAAAAATATAGACTTAGGTAGGAACCACAAACCCTTAAGGTTTTGACAAATTTATGTGATAACAACTCCCAACTCTCTTTTTCACTCTACTTGTTCATGCAAAAACAATGACTTTCCAAAACTGTTGTCGCTTCCCATACAAATTTCCTCTCTTTTGGCTTACTTTCGTGACTCACACACTTCTCCAAGATGATTGTAATCAACCCCCATGCTCCCAATAACTATGGGATGTGACTTCTCACACCCACCCTCCTACCCACATTCAATTATTGGTTTTGGGAACACTGAATCAATAAATAGAGTTTAATAAATAATGACAATAAAATTCAGGAATGTGGGTGGAATTCATAGATATGGGTAATTACCCCTTGGACGCCTCTTTTCCATTCTCTTAGACCCTCCCCTCTATCGTGGATTAACTATTCCCCAATATTTTCCCATGTCCCCTTAGTAGTTGGCATCACATTTGATTAATTAAAATTCAGAAATACAATTCGCATATACATCGCTTGGTCGTAGCTGCATATTATCTACATAAAGCATTAATTAAATTGGGGATTATAGTGGGGATGTTACATTTATAATAAAACAAAGGGAACATTGGAGGTTGTATTATTTTATTGTAGTCTCATGTATGAAAATAAGTGATGGATTATGGACAAAAAGGATCCCTTGAAGGGAGCAATTATTTCATGATATTCCCAAGCCCCTATTTATTGGTAGAGATAATTATCACAAGGAAAACTTGAGGGGATTCCATTTCTCTAATTTCCCTAAATATATTTAGTTAACTTCCTTCTTGAACCTACTTCTTTAATGTGTTATGGCCATTATTTTGTTTGATTTTTTGCTTGAAAGTTTCCTTCTCTCTTCCCAAACATTGCGTTCTTCCAACCAACCTTCTAGGTTATGATAGAAGTCCCATTCCCTATTTTTGGTTTTGGATATTGTCCTCTACCTATGGTCATGGGGACTTGGGCCTAATTATTGACCTAAGTGTGTAGGATTGGTCAAGGCAACCGATGTCCTTAAATCCTTGCTATCAATTCTGCAACCCCCTTTGGGTTTTAAGACCAATTGTGGTTGGGAGTGTGTCACTAATAGGGTTCCAAATACCTTGATGTTTGATAAGGGATTCCTTAGGAGCTTTTAAGAGGACTTATTTTAGGGGGAGATTCCCATATACTCCTCTAGTATTATTTTGTATTAAGGGCCCTACCTTTATTTTTGAGATACCAGTCCAATGCCTCTAAAGGATCTATTAGGGTGATGTCTCATGGGAAAGTGGGGTCCAATGGTGTTATTGGATAAATCCGTAAGTGCAGACACAAACCAATCTCCCTAGATCCACCTGGATCTAGAACAAAGCAAGACAGAACATGACTCTTTCCCTAGATTTTAACCATTGAATTAAATAGGAGGCAAGAACAAAGAACATACCTTATTATCGCTTCCTTTGGTTTTTGTTGCTCCCGCTTCACTCCAGTGCTCTCGTGCAGTCAAGACCAAGACAACACAAACCAACCAAAGTGAAGAAAGCACAATCTATTCAACAGTCAATCTATGTATATGATCAAGGAGTTATACAATAAAGTGGAAATAACTTTATGGAAAAGGGACATATTACTGTATCATATTGATGGAAAGTAAAGTTTACAACCTGAGCCTTGATGTCACAAACTTCCTTTCGATGGCCCTTGGCTCTGACACACACACTTTCTCACTTGCATGAAGAAGATCAACCCCTTTGGATAAAATTGTTGGAGTCTTCAAGCTGCTATAGCTTCAGTCCTTCACACAATTCTTTCACTAATTCTCCAATGAATCTTGCTTAACATTTTCCATGGGAATTCCCTCAATATATAGGAGAGAATGAATTAGTTACTTGGATAATAATGATCCCAAAATATCAGGGAATCCAGTACTAGGATAACCATTCTAATGCCATCTCATCCTTCTAGAAGCATCGAGAATTCATCTTTTTCCTTGCTTTAGATAGAGTTCGCACCCTAGCAGTTTAACACAGTGCGAACTTCTCGCACCCTGGCTTAAGGCAGCCTGTGAGAATCATGCATTCTCGCAGGCAAATGTATTAGCAACCTGCGAACCTCTTTCAAAAATGATATTTCTGGAAAGAGAAGAAAGTAACTTTTCTTAGGAGAAAGTTCTTATGAAGAGCCTGAGTACACCATTATTAATACACCATCACGACGACCAAAATCATGGGTAACAGAATGCCCCCCAAAGTATGAGGTTGGAACCAGTGACAACCGATAGACTTTGTAAGCTGCATGTGTGTGTCGGGAACCAGGAGCACATCTAATCGAAAACCTGCGAACAACCAAGCATCTGCAGAATATCATATATATCAATTCTGAGGTAGGCATTCCCATACTCAGATCACAAAATGATGACATTATAGACATAGGTCATGGCCACCAATCATACACTGTGGATCCATGCCGTCAAAATATAGCATAGCCACCGGAATACACTGTGGATCTATGTGAGAAATTTCAAATCAAGACGACATAGCCACAAGACATACATAGTGGATCTATGTGTCACAAATTATACATACTCCATCGCAACCTAGATCGCAAAGATGATATCCAGGGTCTTCAATTTCGTTGCCCAAAGTACGAATCTAACCATGTGATTACATGTGTTGAAGTTGAACATGGTAGAAACCACTTGATTACTGGTCATTGATGAAACCGTTAACAAGTGTGAGGGAAATCACCCTTGATG
>SNQJ01S0060755.1:75850-100018 GCA_010110895.2 Picea sitchensis | reverse complement strand
AGAGTAGGCAGTGGTCGTATCCTGTTTTGTCCACAGACCTCAGCGAGGAGCAAAGGATTGGAGTGCAACTCGGAGCGTGCAGGGACAAACGCCGGTTAAGAGGTACTTCTGTTACTCTTCCTTCTCATGCATTAGGATTAGATAGATTCGAAAGAAATTCAGTGCCCATGATAAGCACTTTTCTGTCTAGGGTTAAGGTCAAACCTTAGAGGTCGATCTACTTGTCCGCAGACAGATTTTCCTACAACACTAATTAAGCACTAAAAACCTATTAAATGTGCCCATTATCAATAGGTATACTCCTTTTGGTGTAAAAATTATCATGAACATCTTTGAGATTAGAATTGAAATAAAATGCCCTGAACGGGGTGTCATTTTGAACATTAACTCCATGAGACAGTCAACCGCAAGTGTAGACATATGGAACTCTCCACAACTCCCGAGACTGATGGCTTACATAGAGCATCACCTCCAATTTCATCACATTTCATGGAGCACATATTTGTAAAGCATGTCGATAGTTATCTTGGGTAGATTTTGTATAGGGTACTGGAAAAATATTTACAACTTGTTGCAGAGGAAAGTTATGAGGGTGGACGGTCTTATTGGAATCCGCGAGGCTCATAAAATATCTATGAGGAGGGAGTGTATATATTTTGAAGGCAGTGTCTCATTCTCTGATATCGCCATTTCTTCTTCCCTCTGGTATCTCTTTCATTCTCTCCTTCCTGATTATTCCTTTCATCCCCTCTCTCTTAATTCCATGCCTGGAGAAAGGGGGAAGATGCTATTGGTATTTAATTGTATGATTAAAACATCTAATACATTTTTTGTCAACATGGGGTATGTATTTTATTGTAAAGTTATCCTGCAAGGTATATGCAAGAACAATTTCCTTCAGACATTGGTATGCAATCATAAGCAAGAAACACTCGTTGTATACTATATCACACTTATTCAAATGAAGCACACTTGTTTGAAAGAAAAACAATCTTGTTGAATTGGAAATCACACTTCACACTTACTTTAAATTAAAACACACCCACACTACTTCGAATAAAAAACATTCTGCTAAAATGAAATCACACTAGCATAAATGATCAAACCTCACTCTTGCATAAATGAAACAAATCCACACTTGCATAAATGAAAGACACTCTTTGCATAATTGAATTAAGAAACTGAAAGAAATAAAATCATGATGGTAATAAAACACACTTTCTTGAATGTAAATACTGTGCACACTTGTTGGGAATGAAATTACATTGCTGAAATTAAACACTCTACATACTGCATAAACAACAACACTTTGAAAATGAAACACTTACCACACTTGATCCGGAAATTGAAGACTTTCTTTGGAAACAAAACATTATTCCTCGCAAAATAAATTATCCAAATTGAATGGAAACACCCTGAACTTAAACATAGTAGATCTATGGCTCAACCAATGTTACCAACCCAAAGGAATCTCTTACAAGATAACTAAATAGAATAGGCAAGTAAATTGAATCTAAAAAAAATATTGAAAAGATAGAATTGAGTAACAACAATCTTGGTAGTCTTAACGAAGTAACAATAACTTAGTCCTGCATAAAATACTCACAACCCAATAGAAGTAAAAAAAATATTTAAATGAATGAAACTCAATAACATTGATCTTGGAATACTCAACACACAAACAATGAGCAAAACACCAATAAAAGAATTCTACTTATTATACAGAAACAAATGATCCTTGTTTAGAGGAGATGGCCCTTCCTTCTTAAACATGGTGCTGGTAAAAAACTCATAGGTTTCAAATCAACTCACACGTCATAGATCCAATCCACGTGTGTGCTAATTCTTTATTAATCAAAAATCAAGAAGTACAAACAAGGTTCTCATTTGATCAAATTATTGACTACTAACTACTAAATAATGATTTTTTCCTCCCCCTCTCAGTCTTATTTATACATAAATATCAGTTGGGGAAGGATAGAACCAAAACCCCAAACTCAAAAAATGAATTTTAAATCTTTGGAGAAAAATCACAAAATCTAGGTTTTACATCAATTTGGGTAAATTTGTGATAAAGAACCACCCATATATCTCAAACCATATCTCATTTTGGAAAATGGTTGGTGTGATACTCAATTTTCTATTCTACAGACAAAACCCATGTCTCATATTTTTTAGATTCATCTTCATCTCCCTGGAAATCGAGGAAGTTGGTTGTTTCACAAAATCTGGGTTTTACATTAATTTGGATGAATTTGTGATAAATAACCACTCGTATCTCTCAAACCATCTCTCATTTTGGAAAATTTCCTAATTTTTTTTTAATTTGCTATGCTACAGGAAAAAACCCATGTCTCATATTTTTCATATTCATCTTTATCTACTCGAAAATCGAGGCAGAAGTTCATTGTTTCAAAATCGTTGCTAATTTTGGTCTATACCCCAATCTCACATTGGAGGCCCACACGTGCGAGTTGGGTAAGGTTTGATACACCCATATCCATGTCTTTGATCCTAGGAACAAAACTTATGTTTTGAATTTCCATGTGGAGGTGCACTAGTACGACAACCTTGGAGGATGCCATCATGAGTGTTGTTACTGTTGTTACAGAAAATTGCTTCATGAACCATCATCAATAAAAATCAAGTATGATAATATTTAATCTATTAAAAGGAAGAAAAACAAGAATTACATAACCACTAAAGCATAAATAAGTATGACGTGGTGTTTTACCAGAAATTATGGTGGATGGAGTGATAAATGAGCACTAAGAGGAAGTAAAATGAATGAAATGGATGTCTGTAAGTGTTAATAATAGTGACAAATCAACAACCCAACATCTCCCCCAAACTGAATATCTTGCAAGTCCTCATGCAACCCAATACTTTTTTATCAACCAAGCATGGTAACAACAATAGTGTTATAACATGAGTAGCAACACTTTGGGAGTAATGAGACTTTGGGAGTAACAACAAAATTGTTATAAGAAGAGTAAAAACACTTTGTGATTAACAACACTTTGGAGTAATAGCAAAACTGAGTAACAACAACAATGTTATAACAAGACTAACAACACTTTGGTAGTAAAATTACTTGGGAGTAACAACAAAACAATGTAACAACAACATTGTTATAACATGAGTAACAATAGTAAATCATAACTCATGACATGGTGATATTTTGTGACCTGTTGTTGGTTCTTGTGTAACAACAACAAGACTTCCTATTGTTGGTTCTTGTGTAACAGTCATAGGGATTTCTTATGTCATTAATGTTGAAAACTATTGTTCTCCACTGGAAAATATAAATTGTTGTTGTATGTACACAAACTCAAGGATGAAGACATTTTTTCTATAGAAATGGATTCTATAGCAGCTTCTTCTGTTGTAGGCTCTTGTGGGGTATCCCATAGGCAATGATTTTTCCTCTCCCCCAAAATCAAAACTTTTATATCATATGGAAGGCCAAGAAAATAGTGTTGTTCCAAGTAAGAAATGCACAACAATCCACCCCCCAAACTTAGGATGTTGCATGTCCTCATGCAACCCAATACCAAGTTGAATGTTTCTTCCACTTTTCAATGCACAATAACCAAAACCACTATGTTTTCCAAAATGATGATGTTGATAGAATATAACACCTCTTTCCCAATAGCACCCTGAAACCTCTTCAAACAATGGCTTCAAAAGTTTCCCTCAAGTGATTTTTAGCAATTCTGGTGGAGTTGCAGCAATCAATGATAGGTCCAAGTAGGTCACGATGCATACGACGAGAAAGTAGTGAAAATGAGTAACAACACGCGAGGATTAATAGCAAGTGAGGAGTAACAACAAGCAAGGATTAACAACAAATGAGTAAAATAAAGTGAGTAACAACAAATGAGTGGCGGTGATGAGTAACAACAAATGACTAATAACATATGAGTGGCGATGATGAGTAATAGAAAATGAGTAACAACAAGTGAGTAACAACAAATGAGTGGCAGTGATGAGCAACAACAAATGAATAACATCAAGTGAGAAACAACAAATGAGTGGTGATGATGAGTAACAACATGTGAGTGGTGATGAGTAACAATAAGTGAGTGACAAGTATTGTAGGAGAAACAACAAACTTTTTAAATCATTTTCTCACAAAATACAAACTGGGTTCGGTGAAATTTTGCAAGACGAGTTTTAATATTCTGTTGGATAGGCAATTTCAGATGAGAATAACTAGGTTTTAGGAGTTGTGCCATAGCATAGGAAAGAGTCAAGACTAAAAGGCAGGACCAGAGTGCACGATGAGGGTGCATTTTTGTGACACAAAAGCAGGAAAAGTAACAGTTCAGTGCAAAAGCAGGAAAATCACTAGTTCAATGCAAAAGCAAGAAAAACAATAGATCAGTGTAAAAGTAGGAAAAATGGTTATGTACCATTAGAGTTTTTGGGATAAGTTGTTATTAGGGTTTTTATCCATAATTCTATGTATAAATATGTAAAGGTTAAGGGAAGATTAGGTTGTTTTCGCTGAGAGTAAGAGATTAGATTTTTCATGAGTGATGAAGAGAGTTGTGTTTGAGGGTTTGGAGAAGTTGCAGAGATAGGATTGCACTGTAGAGCATTTAGGAAGGTTTGGGAATTACAATATGTTGTATCTTTTGTAAGCACAATGCGCAAGCTTGAGGTGATTATTGCATGAATACTAATATAGAAGCCATCTGTTGTGGACATAGCCCAAGAATTGGGTGAACCACATTAAAATAATGTGTCTCATGTGTTTGTTGATGTGATTAGTCATGGATGTTATGCTTATGCATGATTAATATATATATATATTTTAACATATTATTGATGCCCAATAATAATGAAAGATTTAGTGGGTTGGTTACGTCGTGATATGTGTTATATTTTTCCTGCACACTAGGGTTTAGGGCACTGAATGAATCATGGATGGGTTAATGTCACACAACTAATTTGGTAAAAGTAATGAACTGTTAGTTAATGGATGTTGCACATAGGGTTGGTTGACTGATAAAAGGATGTTAAATAAGGGTAATATGCATAGGGTGAACAAGTATTAATGGTTATGTTGATAGCCTCACATCCCCTCATCCCTACAGAAACTTGGTTCTTGTAGCCCCAGTAGATGCCTCAAGTGAGACTTCACTTGCATGCAGGTAATTATGAAAGGGTTGGTATCTAAAGGGTTTTGTTGGTTGAATGACTTGAACCTATGGTCTTATAATTGTGCATCGACAAATGGTTTTGTTTCCAGGATCCAGAATATGTAATTGAGGGAATGCTTTGGAGGATGACTAAGGAAGAGATTGTTGAATGGTTGGAAAGGAAGGAGCAAGAATTTTCCAAAGGAGAGAATAGAAACTCTCAGATCAATGATTTACAATGGTTGTAAATGTATATGTACATAGATATACATGAGATTTTCTTTTGTGAATTTCCTAATATGTTAGTTGAATGGTTAAAAAGGTAAGTGGAGAATACTGCAAGATATCGAAATATAGCTCTAAGGAACTGGAACCCTGAGTTGGTAAGACAATTGAATTTTGTAAGCTATATTACTTCTCACGTAATTTATTTATGGTTGAATAGCATACTCAGGGGTTATATTATGGTATTTGCAGTAGATTGTACCTAGTCATATAGTGTTGTAGAAAGAGATTTCTTCAAGGGTCCACGTGGAATGTTTATGAAAGCATTGGGTACCTGGATAAAAAGGTTGTTGTGTGAAAAATGTGTGACGATGATGTAATCTAATCACGAGAGGGCTTCTCGCACATAGGGGAATTGGGGGCATACCAGGGGATGGTTTGAAGGTAGGAATGAATGAATAAATAACTGAATAAATAAGGGAGGGACCGAGGATGCAGAGAAATGAAGAATATGTATCAGAAGAAGAAGACGAGTTTGGAGTACTGCGCAATGGAAGAAGATACAAGAGGTTGAAAACTGGGACTGAGAAAGGAGAGAAACATAGTGAGTATGAGAGGAGAGAACCCTACGCAATAGTCCATATTGTAGAAATACTAGGCACACAAGGAGAGGGAGAGGGTCCTCAGTTTAGTCCTATAATAGAAGAGTTGTTAAGTCCTAATGAGACTGGATCCTTCGTCGAACCCATGACCCCGTGTGCATCACCTGGATCTGAGATAACTTTTGAATATTTGTCAAAAGAATTTATAGTTAGTGGAGGAAGTCAAAATAGTAGTAGCTAGAGAAATGGAAGAAGTTCGTTGAATCAGAATCAACCAACAACACTGGGGGGAGGTATTATTAAAAAAACCATGGAAGGGTTAGACAATACATTGAGAATTTCTGAGTTCCAGGGAGTTGGTTCGAAGGACCTAGAAAAACATCTATTTCTATGTGAAACAATTTGGGCTGCAAAGAATGTCCAGAATGAGGACAAAAATATTGTGCATTTGGAAACAACGTTTATAGGTCGTGCATTACTCTGGTATATGAAACTGCATAGTACTACACCAGTAGGTCAAGTGAGGACATTGGCGGAAATTCAACAAGAATTATCGAAAGAGTTCGAGAAGCTGAAATATGAGTCGCGATACATTACAGAGTTGAAGGAAATCAAATTAGTGTATATTGAGTCAGTTTGGGACTATGATCAAATATTTAAGGATTTGATGGGTAGATTGACATTCCAAATTCCATATCAACAACACAAAGTATAGTTTATTTTAGTACTATTGCAACACATTCATTACGTGTTGATCCAACAAAAGGTTGTGTCGCAGCCTAAGTCTTAGGAGATTGTGATGAAGCTGGAAGCATCTCTTGCAAGGGATGGAAGGGGGATAGCTCAAGTCTAGAAATAGTTATCTACCTTGATAATCCAATTAACAAATCTTACGAAAGGAAAGGAGAAGAGGGAACAATTCTAGTGCATCACATGTAGACCTGAAGGCCACCATAAGGACGCATGTCCAACCTTTGTGCAGTATTTTGCGACTAGAGCACTGAACCCATTACCAGGAGGAGGGTACTATGAAATATGAAATACAAGGGGACATCACCTGTCTAATTTTCCATTGCTGCATAAATACTAGAGTGTGCCTCATAATTTATTTTGTTACTTTTGCAAGTCAGTAGGGCACGAAGAGAAGGATTGTCGCACATTCCACCTGATGAGAGAGTGAACTTCATATATGTATAGAATTCAAGAGGAAAATACCGTGACAAAGGAGGAATTCCACAATATAACAATCAAAGAGGCATTATTCCATGAGTTCAATGAGGATTTGGCAGAGGTCGAGGTATAGGGGGTTTTGGCATATGAGGTAGAGGATCAATAATCTACCTAAATCCTTGTACAACCTACACGTATTGTAGAGCACTGGATCATGTGAAAAAATATTGTTTGAAATAACTCACAAAGTGGTAGGAAAGAGGCAATCAGAACCATAACCTGAATCATAATGTACAAAATATATTAGCAAAGAAGCGTGACAAAGGACCCATAATAACAGTTGTCATGCATGGATGAGTGTTACGAGGAAAATATTTCTATGGAATGGGGTAAACCAAGACAGATGGAATGACACGAAGAAATCAACTCTAATCCCAAGTATGCTATATAACTGAAATGCTAACAAGACAAGGCCAAGAGCCTACCTCGTCCAAACATTTGATGAAGACCACCGTTGAGCACGCAACTCAAATATTTATACCTGCAACTTGTACTAAACAACCAAGATATGCAAGCATATGGTGACGATATATAGTGTTAGCATATTTATTAGCATAATCCATTAACATTCATTATAAATATTCCCATAGAATAATAATTCAAATATTTGCAAGAGATCAATTGGACGAGAAAAGAGTATTTCTATTAAAATAATCAGGAGAAGTATATATGTGAAATTGTTTTGTACCGGCACATATCGAAACCGAGAAACTAGGTCCCTCCAGTTGGGCCTCCACCACTTCAATCCTCCACCAAAGGAAATCTCATATAAAGGAGACAATGAGGTTCTCCATCACAAAAAAGGAAGAGCTTGGGGGTTCAAGAAGGAGTTCATACTTTCAAGGATAAAGGGATGCAGACTCAATATGAAGTGAAATTTATCCATAGTGTCTTTGCTCGCAAAGTTGAATTCCCTCTCCGAAGGCTTGGATATGGATCAATTTCTAGCCTTCAAATGGAACTGAAGGGCCGAGTCAGAGAGTTTCTAGTATATGGAAGGTCAAGGATCATGGATCTCATGACATGGCATGGAAACCCGACATAATTTTTAATTTTGAGCACCAAACCTAATGTACGAGGGATGTAGTGGAGAAACCTATGTATACACTTGTTGTCTAACTAATAGGGCATGTATATGTAGAAAAATGTGTTTTTTGGATATGGAAGGTACAAAAGGGGACTTCAAGTCTGCATAGTGAAATGGAAAGGCCATCCAAGTAAGTTTCACAGGGTGAGGAAAAATTTGTTGTAACAAATTCCCCCTAATGTGTAAGTTCAGAGGAGTATATGCGATGGCCAAAATACATTGTAATTCCCAGAAGTGGAGTAATGGAGACTCAATTGGAAGTGATAGTTACTCATAAGAATATTACAATCCATAATGAATTTGTACACATGGATTCCAATCGGATTTACACTGTAGATCCATGTGGAAATATATCAAATAGTTGTTCATGGCCATGAATAGACAATACAAAGCGGACATATGCCATAGGCTGTCATAGTCACGAACAAGGCATGGTGAAATATAGTCTCAAAATCAATCTGAATATATATGTATACAATGGAGTACAATATACTCTCCCATGATCATATAGGTATTGATCCAATGAAATACATCAACAAATTAGGAAAGCTCCTACTATAAGCTAGAGGTCTTCTACACTATATGCTGAAGGTGAAAGTCTACATCATGTGAATAGAGGAGTTGAGGTCAAACATAATGAGACTTCATTTGATTACCTTCATTAAGTTATACTATTAACAAATGCGAGACAACCTATCGATAATGAAATTAGGTATCAAGGCACCGGGTACATTCTTACAAGTGTGAATAAGGGTGTTGAGGTCGAACACTTGAAAAATCCATCGATAAAGAGACATTGATGTATTCCCAACTGTTGATGGTGGGAGAACCTACCACTAATGAATGCAAGCCTCTAGGTACTCATAGGACTCTAGGCCTCATTTCCAGAATAGATGAGTTGAATTTGATGGAAGGAGACCCACTGAAAGGAGAGAATTAAGGAATCTCTCATCAGTCAGCACGAGGTACAAATCAATATCTTTATGATTAGGAGGATCTCGGACGAATAGGATGTTCATGAACCAATGACCTTGTGCATCTCCCACATGCACCAAATGAAAGTAGTGCACGAAAGAGACCCTCTGAATAACAGTCGATGAGGCAAACTGTTGACAAAGGTAAGGAAACCACCAATAAGGCTAATGGCATTCAATACACTGAACAAATCCCAATGTGTGAATAGATTTATTGTTGTCAAACACAAGGGAAACCCCCTAGTCAGTGACCAATGAGGAGATGTTGAATGCTAGGTTCAAGGTTACCTACCCATAATTAAAGTAGGACCAGGGTGCATGGTAGGACTACAACTTCATGTGACTCTAAGACACAATGAGGGTATGGTCGACATGCAAAGTCAAGAGTTATCATAAATGGACGACACGGGCTTATAGACATCCTTTGAACAAGATACTGAGATGTATGTATAACCCAGGCAACATAGACTTGATTATAAAACTTCGTGATGCAGGAGGCATCAACAAACTCTCCAAAGGGACTAGAAGATAACCAGTCAGAGGAGTAAAATCTAAATAATGAGATCATCTTCCTAAGGTCATGCTAAAACCAAACTTTGGATGACAGTGGACTCAAAAGTTTTTGCTATGTTCAAAGGCGACATGACTTCTGTCGATATGAGATAATATTATTTTCATGTCCGTTTTCTTTTTTTCATAGGAAAAACAATGTTATGATATGGGAGAGGAAGCGCATGTCATGAGTTAGCAACTATCTCCAAACAGTGGAACATACCTATGCTCAATGAAAGGAAGTGCATGCGGGGCATGGACACTCGGGGGGGGTGGATGTTTCCTCTTAGGGTACATGGTGTCAAGCTGCAAAGGATATAAACAAGGCTCTACTTGGCTAGTGATGCAAATTGTTGAGGTAAGAGGCTTATAACGAAAAAGAGGGAACCGACAATAGGCTCAATACTGCAAGCAGGATGATGGAATGTGATTACAACTTAACTCCAAACAATGTCCTTTTTCGTAGATTTAGTCCCCTAGGCCCCAAAAAGTATAAAATAATACCCATGATAACTCTTCTAGCCAATGGTGACTAGAGTATTCATTTTTCATAAGTATTCTACGTGGTCCGAAAAAGGGTTGAACTTACACCAAATAGACGTCCTTTAAAATCCATTTAACGACTCTAAAAGAGACAAGTTTTGATCCGAATTTTATGAGTAGAATGGAATGAATACACATTATTATTATGCTTAACACAAAAGCACAGGAACAATAATAGAGAACAATAAAACTGGCTTCTATTCAATAAGAAAATATGTTGAAACTGTAAAATGCAGATTGAAAACAAGCTTTCTAATAAATGGGTATGTACCTAAGGCATATGAATCACAGTCATAAGACAATACAAGAATGAAAAATGGAGTGACAACCTATCCTATATGTTGGTGAAAGAAAATACTTGCTGAAGGAATGAATGGGTGATATGACGCTAGAAACCGCAAAAAATCCTGGATAAAACCACCAAAACCAATTCTTTCCACTGTACTATTAGTCCACAAGGTCAAAAAATAGCACAAACTGTATGAACTGGGTAAACAATTTCTACTAATAGTAAAATAGTAAAAATAGACCATTTTACCATACCATTTGAGTTTTTTCACCCACATAGTGCATTTTGGGCCATTTCCCCCTCGACCTTCAAGTGTTGATTGCAGGAGCTATGATCAATTGAATTAACAACCATATGGACCAAGCAAGTGCCCATCCCCTCTATTTCAATTTAAATGGTTTGAATTTCAATATTAGGCCACATTGTTTTAGTATTAGAGGGTGTACTATGTAAATTAGGGTATACATGGGTGATAGTTGATCGGGTCATGTATACACCCCCATATATATGGGAAAAACAAATCCTTCCCGCGTATATGAAGCCCTATATGTGATTGTTACCATGTTAGCCCACATAAGTCCATGAACACTTTCTTGACAAGATTTAACTCAAAAAATGACTTTTCCTTTGCAGGATGGTGAATTGAATGGAGGGAGAGGGAACATGAAGAAATAGATGCAGTAGTGGAAAGGGATGCAGGGGCCCAACAAGCTTTAAAAATATGTGGCCTTTATAAATTTTGGGTGCTCAAAGGAATGAGGGATCAAGTGAGGTTATTCCATATGCTCGCAAACTATTGGGATCTAGAGACAGAGGCCTTCAATCTCAATGAGAAACCATTGAGGATTGAAGTAGATGACATATTTCATGTCGAGGTGAGGCAGTGAATCTCAAGGCCTGGGGGCCTGGGGGTGGTATGACCATGGAGGAGTACACTTCCCCCCACTATGTTGCAGGCACAAATAAAGTAGGGATCCAACTCTCAATCAGGGCAATTGAGAACTTGATATTAAATATCGTCGTACTTGTTCTTACATAGATTTCAGGGTCAGCCTCATTGCACTAGGCATTAAGGCCACTCATGTTCTATGTGGTGGAGTGTTTATGATCCACTGTTTATGACTAGTGTACCTCACTTACGGATAACATGAAGAGATAGCTGACCGATTGCAAACAAGGGAGAAAAATAAATTTTTGATTTGCATCCATCCTCTATATATTTTTCTTTGACCAGGTTCCAGGATTGAGCCCTAGAGTAGAGATTATTCTACATGGACCGCATGATCCAACTATGTCATGGTGGAATGATGTGATGAGGCTCCTAGGAGGTGGTAGGATACCAACCCCCTACAATGATGAGTTATTTTTTTGGTGACGTCAACAGGTCATAGCCATTAACGACTAATCTTACGTCAGGATCGACTACATAAGGGATCCGGATATGCCTTTTCCACCAGGTTCTTCCTACGCTAATATTCGTAAGAAAAGTTTTTATATATTTAATTTTTGTTTTTGTTTTTCAAAAAGGATAAAAAAAATGAAAATATTTTTGTATGGTATCAAGTGTTAACAATTGCTTTGTCATGCAGATGTAGGTATGTGGAGGCTAGAGGGATTCCCAAAACATTGACAGAGGAGTCGGGGAGATGATAACGTGGGAGGAGATGCAGAGAGAGTGTTATAGAATGTGCAGGGGAACTTATCTCGATTGACACACAATATTCCTATGGTTCAAGTGGAGGATCTGCCAGAGGATATGCAAAGATAGGTGGTGGGTGTACCCCATGCATGGGTGCGACTTTTTAGGCGTCTCACAAACGCCGTAGTGTGATATCATGATATGCATCTATTACAAGTGAATCTTCCCATGGAAAAGAAGATTCCCTCTTGGTCTCTAGACTCCTAAGGCCAAGACAAAAAATTTATTAACATGGACACTGACATCCTTTTAGATCTAATCAAGCTAATATACGAAGGAGAAGAAAAAAGATATATACCTTGTTAACGACGTTTGTCCTTGCAAATTCCAGGCTGAGCTTCAATCCTGAGCTCCCTAATAGGTCATGTAGAACAAACAAAGATACAATGGAATTACTATTCTACTGATATTAGCTCAAATATAGATCTATCTACTGAAGACAAACTCATGTGGAACAAACATAAGTTTGAAAGAAACAGGCCAAGAATTGATATATTGATGAGAACAAGTAAAAGTACTTACAATACTTTGATGAAAGTGCAACAACTTCTTCCAACTCTCCTTGTCCAACCCCTTTTCTCAAATAACCTACACTGATTATGCTTCAATGGCATCTCACTTATGAGATTATAAGTTTCATATCTCCAATATTTTCTGTTAATACCACTTATAGGATCATAAGTTTGGTATCAATCTCTAGTCTCTATCCCCCCTTTCACCATGAGGAGGCCTCTTTATATAACCTTGGAGAGGCCCAAACACTTGAGATATATTTGGGATAAGTTGAGTATTCTTCTCCTTCAGTTGAGGATCTTCCCTAATATCATTCCTTGACCTTCTATTCGAATCCAACCACCTTGATAAATTGAGGGGATTCTTCCCCGTTTTAGCTCAACAAACCAAAAATCCACTCAGAAAAGGTAGCGCTCCCCCAAAAGGGTACACAGAGTGTTTGAATGTTCCCCCAAAGAGGCCCAGGGAGTGATGGAACTCCATGACAGTGGGTAGGGGATTTTTTCCCTCCAAAATCCATTTTTGAGTGGTTTTCCTAGTGTCAAAAGGCTTGTACTCCTTGTCAATTGATTTCTCTTCTTCAAAACTAGTCTTTGAGGTGTCTTAAGTGTCCTTATGATTTCGTTAGAGGAATGACATAGGAAAGATGGCAGTATGATGTTTTTGATACTTACGACACTTTTGGTCAAGATGCGACACTTGTGGACAATATGCGACACTTACAACACTTGTAATGACGACACTTGCGACACTTACAACACTTGTAATGACGACACTTGCGACACTATTGAAGTGAGTAATTTTAATGTGTAACAGATTGCCCCCAAAGTGTGAAGTCAGAAGACGATGATGACTGAAGTACTTTGTAGACTTTTTTGAGAAAGGGTATGGACGTAGAGAGGATGGAAAAAGCTGCACACAACCATCAAACAAATATTATGACATGTTTCAAACCCAAGGCAGGCATACCTATCCTTGAGTGACAAAGAATTTTTAGGTATGGTCGCGATAAAATAAATTGTGGATCCATAATTATGTTGATAAAAGGTATAGCCATTGAAGATACAATGTGGATCTATACTCCCATGACCTAAACTGATTGTAGCCATGAAGAATACACAGTGGATCTATGATATGACAAGACATAGCCATAACCAATACAAAGTGGATATATGTAACAATATATGTGTCATAGTTCAAAAGAAAACTCCTTCACAACCTAGGAAAAGTACATATAAGAGTGATGACTCAACCTAGGGTCTTCTTACTGATCCTGATGTAGTACGAATCTAATCATGTGAATAGATGTCATGATGTCGAACATGGTAGAAAACACTTGATTACCGGTCAATGAGGTAAACCGTTAACAATCGCGAGGGAGATCACCATTGATGTCAATGATTCCCAAGGTACTCTAGTACATTCCAATGAATGCGAATAGATGAGTTGAATTCGAACATCTGTGGAATCATCCAATCAGAGGTTAATGATGTAAACCCATTGTTGGACACGAGAAGGCCTGCCATTGAGGTATGCAAGTCCCAAGGTACTAACTGGTTTCTAAGTCTAGTTCTCGGATAATGTGTTGAAGTCGACAAGAATAGACTCGTCGAAGGAGGGCCTTGATGTATCCCCCATCAACGACATGAAACAAAAATAGAGATGTAGTTAGTGGATCAAATGAACATGGAATAACATGGATATTGAAACAAGATCTTTGTGATGGCTGACTCTCAAGGAAGATACTTCCCTTGAAAACTGAGGCACAACAACAAAAATGTGACATGGAACAAAACTTGATGATGCAGTGGATGTTGTGACTTTCGTCAGGTAACCCAAAGGAGTAAAAGAAAATCAGAGGATTGGCTCAGTGCAGAGGTTCAACAGATTAAAATGCATGCAAAGACAAAGTACCATGTTCAAGGGTGACTGTAAGAGCTACTGGTAGTGTTCTCAAAAACTGCTTGCCTTGCTTCTTTTAATTTTTTCCCCCATCCAGATAGACGAGTACCTCTTTTTAATTTAACGAGATTGAGGAGGGTAACACATGATCGATATAACTCACCTTCGGTAAGTTCCTCTTCCTTTGTTTAGTGAATTGGAAGAAGTAAGGGTTTGATCCTGTATGGGCCCTTCAATGTATGATTGTTTAACGAGTCCAGAGAAGGAAAACTTGGTGGTTTTTCATATTTAGAGAGTCTGAAAAAAACTTAAAGACTTCTCCAATGTTGTCCTTTTTCGTAATGTTAGTATCAGGAGGCCGAAAAAGAGATAAACTATCAGTTGAAAGAAACCCTTTCAAACCTTTTAACGAGTGGGAAAGGAAGCAATATCACTCGAAAATCTTTTCATGTTTAGAAAGTCTGAAAAGAGCTTAAAGTAGACTCCAGGGGGTTCCTTTTTTGTGTAATCATGCAAGTCCGAAAAAGAGATAAAATTTTACTTGGTTTCATTCTCATGTATTTACGAGCATGAGAACGAGAAAAGAATAAGCTTGGTATTCCCCCATCTTGAAATTTAGTGGCTTAACTCCAGAATGATCATCAAAGGATGGAGACATGCCCCTCAAAATTCAATTCTTTCACCGATTTTGAGGTTGTCACCAATTTCTCTACTAGATGGAGAAAAAGGATAAGGGTGGATGAAATGAAGGTTCAAATACAAGACCTAATGAAAGAATTGACTCGAAAAGAGAGGTGGTTGTTTCATTTTTTAATGATCTTGACATAGGAAATGAACTATGCTCATGGCTTCAGGTTAAATCCCCAAATCCGTGTTTCATTTTTTAACGAGCTTGTTATAGAGAGAAAAACTATGCTCATAACCTATGTTTCATTTTTTAATGAGCTTGCCATAGAGAGGATAAACTGTTCTCATTGACTCTCCTTGATCATGACTTCCAAGAGGATAACGCTTTGGAAGGACACCATGTCAAGGGACAAAACTCGGTCATGGCTTCCAAGAGATCTTCACTGGATGGAAGAAAATCACTCTGGAAGGAACACATTTTGAGGGCCATGATAAGGGTAAGGAGATCAGACTCCAATATCCCTATCGAAGAGATCACCATGTCAACTACCAGATCTAAATCATCAGAAGTTGAAATCATGGGAGACAACGAAAACTCAACATTAGGAGGGAAGATAAAGTGTATATCTTCTTGAATTTCTTCACGAGGGGGAAGAAAAGAGGATCAATGATGGTTATCATCCTGAGGTAGCTTGTCAATGCTCAACATTTCCCTAATAGATTCATCAAAGGGAAAAGTTGGGGAAATGCAGTTGATTGCAGACAACAAGGAATTTAACCGTGATGGCATCGAGTAACTGTCAGGTGCCAATAGATGTTGGTCATCCGAAGAGGGAGAAGAAGATTGGATAGCAATGTATGATTTTTTGGCTGGACTAAGTGGCATGGTGTCACCTAGTGCATCGAATTCCAAAGGACTAGGTGCAATCCAAGGGTTAGATGATTCCAAAGATTGATAAGTCATGGTCGCAATCATATCGATGGTGGAAAAATGATGTGTAGTCAGTGGAATTGGTGTAGGGAAGGTACCCATAAGGCTAGAATATTTCAACAAGCCAACATCAATGCTTTCATATGTGATCTTGTGATCTCCCAAGAATGGAATATTGTTGGTAGTGGGAGCGCGAGTGTCGGGTGTACAAAAATCTAACTGATCGACAGTGACAATTTTTCCCTGATGAGGGAATTGTACACATTGAAACACCGACAAGGAAATTGCATTCATAGCATAAAACCAACTTATTCCAAGTAATAAGTTGTAATCAAAGGGAACATCGACCACCTCAACATCAACAGTGACAGTTTTGCTGCCCAACCGGACGGGAAGGGACTGTAAAATCCCATGGGGATGAAAACCTTGCCCATTGAATGTGCGCAACATCGTTGGGGATTTTTTAAGTGCAGTTGATTTAAAAATTTTCCAACATGCTAAAGACATGACACAAGTAGAGGCTCCCTCATCCAAGATGGTTCGGTGAATTTGTTGATTGTCAACAACAACATCAATTTGGAAAGCAAGTCGGTGGGAGAGTCGAGATGTACAATTGTCCAGTTTAAACATGATATGGTTCGACGAATCAGGATCAACAGTTCCAATAGCAGCCAAGAGCCTTCTACGTTGACTGGGGCAGTGTTGGATAACTTCGAACGCAGACATAGCACACGGTGCTTGAGCCAAATCTTCAATAATGTTGTAGTTTTGGGTGGCACATGAACTAGGATTAAAGGTAGATTTATGGATAGTGCTCTTAGGAGGGTGTAAGATAGAGTCGAATGTAGGTTTCTCAATCTGAAGTGGTCTAGATGGAGGATTAACTGATGGAGGACTAACGGAGGACGGTGATAGATCCAGTAAAGTATCGATACTATTAGTGACTTTTCCTTTGTTAGGTTTAACCGGTGTGGCGTATGTATTAGAGAGAGTGGTAAAATCAATCCCATTAAACACATAAATATGGGAACTTGTCGAGGCCTCATCATGAGGATGGCTAGAACTGCCCCCAGGAGAGGGGGTTTGAGAAACCATGGATTGCTGATGTGGAAAAGGTTGAGTAAGCACAGTGAGTTGTGAATTTCCCTGGAAAAGTTTGGCCACTTCATCGCGATGTGGACAATATTGAGTGTAGTGATCGTCACCACAAATGATACATGGGAATTTTAGTTTCCGTTGTGGTTGTTTTTCGGTAGCAGGTGTTTGAACTTGATTTTTTGGTTTATTTTTTTCCTTCTTCTTACCTTCATATTTTTGTGAAGGGGAAAATTGAATTGAATTCACCTCAGAGATTTGAGTTTGGGGGGAGGTAGAGGAGAGTGCATTCGACTGGGAATTAGATTGAGTTTTGACGAAACTGATAACACTGTCCACATGAGATGAGGATGAAAACTTTGACAGGTCAACATTAGCTCGAGAAACATCTGGAAGCAACTCATACAAAGTACCATATTATGAATAAACCAAATCTAAGTATTGAGCATGAGCAATGGTTTCTTCCTCAACAAATGTGCCACCCATAGTGACATCACGAGCGATCGGGGGTAAAAGTGATTTAGTAAACCACTCTGCCAATAATAGGTTAGGAATGATTGCTCTGATCATCCTTCATCGTCGTCTCCACTCATGAATATGGTCAGAGATATGCACAGAGTTAGTTTGATGAAGGGAGGTCAAGAGTTTAGTACCTGTCTCGTAGTGAATATGTATTTAAAAATGCGTGAGGAAAGACATGGAAAGGGAGTTGAAATCATGAAAATAAGCACGTGGTAGTTCAATATACCACTTTGTTTTAGAGCCCGTAAGTGTTCACTGGAAAAGACACAAACATATAGAATCATCCATGAGGGAGTTTGATGAACACCACAAATGGAAAGTCATCACATGGTTATTTGGATATTCTCCAGGTTTTCCATCAAATTTTGGAATATCAGAAGGAAGTTTAGCTGGAATAACTGGCCAAACCAGTGAATGAAAAATAGGATCATTGGTTAACCGAGACAAGTTTGGGAGATCCAGAGTCCCAAGGAAAGGTAGTTGTCGGTTAACTTGCGGATGATAATGGTGTGGCATAGGAACAGCAGTAGGACCATAAACTGGGTTAGGTGGATAATTGTAACCAATAGGTCCCCCTAAATATGGTTTTTGTTGACCAGGATAAGTAGGATTCGATGATGGATGAGAAACATTTGCATAACCTGGTGGGTTATGAGCATTATAAGCCGGGTGATTTGCTTGCCCATAAGGAGGATAAACATGTTTCCCTTAATGAGGCTAAGAAGTAGATTTCGAGGGAAGATACACATTAGGGGGAGCATAAACATTAGACCCTTGGGAAGGATAAGGTTGTTGTCCTTGAGGACTCCAGGTGGTGTTTGTGATGCTGCCCGGATAAGGTTGTCCATAAGATGGCCCGGAAGGAACAGGATTTGATACTCCTCCTAGTGGGTTATGATATGAGTTCCCCCCAACGTGGGATTGGGTAAATGTGCCTCTCGAAGATACTCCCCATGATTGTCAAGGGTTTCAAACAAGCAAAGGTTGCCCCTCTTCTAGCAGTGGATTAATGACTAGGGTATGACTGGAAAAGAGAAGTTTCCCTCTGGGAAGAACATGAAAAGGGGGTTGTCCCCTGAGAGGGGTAGGCCCGCCATAGGATGGTGGTCTTCCAGGAAGGATAAGTCAACTAGATGGTGGTTTCCCTCCAGTCATTTGTATTTGGATGGAAAGGGTCTGCATTCTTTGGTGCAAAGATGTCCCAGCAAGATCATGCAAAATATGTGGATTTGTAGAGTGAAAGTTTGTAAAAGTGGAGGTAGGGATCGAAGTTCCTTGGGAATGAGTAGAGGTGATGAGTCCAACATTAGGATGGAATTGTGATGATGTAACAGTAGGTTTAATGACCTGATTGATGGGGTGATTCATAGTTTTACTGGATGGTATTGTTTCAACAGGAGGGTCATGAGGATTAAAGGGTTGTCGAATGGATTCAAAATTCTCATAGAGATCGCATCCTAATGAAGTCCTCCATATAGAATGAGCAGGTGTGGGATTTTTATCTACTGCAGTGGTAGGATGAATAGGAGTCTTATACTCAACACCAAAGATTGGTTATGTGGATCCCATATATGTTTCGGTAAATGCTCTCTCAGGTAACTGTGGGATCTCTTCGTCTATGACGTTCCCAAGGGAGTCTAAACGAAGTAAAAGTAGTTCGAGAGGGATTGCCGACACAGATGTAGTGCAAGGATTGGGATTCTCAATCGTAACCAAAACACCTTCTGGATTGTCTAACAGAGGAGTAACAACACTCCCAGTGTCAGATTGATTTTCTACCTCTCCATGGTAGTTTTCTTCTGGAGGGTTAGGAGGTAAGGGTTGGTAGCCTTCTAGAGGAAGCCCTTGCATCCTTCGTGATTGGTGAAGACCTTTATCGTCTACAGGCTCAATTTTGGAGAATAACAACACACGCCGAAAATCTAGGGCCAACTAACGAAAAGAAACAACATACGCTAATAAAATCTAGGAATCAAAACCAAACAAACAAAACTTCTCTCAATGATCGTACTAGTTGGAGATGAAATCCAACATCTCAAGATCAAGTCAAGAAGAGGCTAGGATATTGTGGAACAGTTACAATGTCGACCTGCTTAATGGAATTTCACCTTGGTGCAAGCTTCCATGCAGTAATTGTGGATTTACCCTCCAAGGAGCCCGAGTGAGTTTGACCAATGTCTGTTCC
The DNA here is from genome assembly GCA_010110895.2 of Picea sitchensis. Classification (NCBI taxonomy): domain Eukaryota; kingdom Viridiplantae; phylum Streptophyta; class Pinopsida; order Pinales; family Pinaceae; genus Picea; species Picea sitchensis. The sequence goes on along the minus strand of SNQJ01S0060755.1, from coordinate 79,895 downwards.
AGGTACAGTGAGACTTCCCTTCATCATCACCTCATGTAATTACCTAAATATTATGGAAACTAAGGACAACAACTCGCATTCAACCCCTGGGCGGGTACAGTTGACAGTCTGATCCAAACGTATGGGCAGGATAACAAGTATGAAATCAACTCGAGAGGATCCCACACATAATTGTGGGTATACCCTCAATTGGCCCCCAATATACGATCCGACCACTACAAATAGTTGAACCACAAAGGGATAATCTCCATAATTCTCATGAATGCGACCTCATGCGTAACCCCTATGTGAGAGGGGGATCCCAGAAAGCCTATATGACAATTGGATTAGCTCTCCCTATTGCAAGATGCTAATGTTTGTTTTGAAAAACTTTGGAGAGTTGTACTCATAGACTAATCCAAAGTGCTAATCCTAGTCTAATGTTGGTGGAAGTTTCTAAAAACAAAAATGTTCTAGATAAATTTTAATTAGCGATAATTTTTACAGCTTTTGTTTACTCAAAGGGTGTATGACAATGAAAATGATGGTATTATGACTCAATTCCCAAAAAATGCATAAGAAAATGATGACCAGTCTTGTCTTTTGATGAATCCCTATTTAAGGGAAAGAGAGAAAGTTCTTTTCACTATCAAACACTAAGATGCAACATCCTCATGCAATTGTTTCTCAATCAAATCCAATGTAACGCTAAATTTTTTTAGAAATGCCTTCTAATATCCAAACCAATCACTAAAATATGTCCTTTTGCTTATATGTGAATGATAATCAGATGTAAAACTTCTAATGTCAATCAAAATTCAGGATTAAACAATCAGAAGAAAACCTCACACAAACAAAAATACACTCTCGTTGTGAATAAACAAGAAATACAAAGATAACCAAATTTGCAAACAAGAACCAAAAACCTCAAAAAAAAGAGAAATGATAGAAAAATAACCTCAAATATCAAATGGAAAGGTTCATATACCTTTGGATATCCTCACAAAATCTTTCACTCAATCAGATAAATGAGAAAAAAACAACAAGTCAACTCTAGGTCAACAAAGACAAAGAATGACTTCAAGGCAAGGAAAGAAAATGTCAAATTTTCAAACAAAAGAGATCAATTCTTAGAGAACAGGGTGTTGAAGGCCAATACCAAGATGAACTGAGAGGATGAAAATCCTGATTCAAAGTCAAAATGAAGAAACAACTCCAGAAGATGAAAAATATGGATAATTTCTCACAGAATGGGGGTAGTGCTTTGGTGTAAGGGGCACTAGAGCATTCCAATGCTCTATGTAAGGCTAATGGGGAGTGTTGGCGCTCTGACAACAACAGAGGGGGAGCTCTCTACTCTCAAAACTAAAAAAAAAACTCATAAAACCAAATTTCTAAACAAACTGAGTCAATCAGGGTGAATAAGATGAAAGAAAGAGGCAATCAATCAGATCTAATAATCAGAGAGACAATATGGATAAGTTCAAATGAGTGGGAAAAGGGCCAAAACAATATATATTAAAGGAAACAAAAATCAGAGCTCCTCCCCAGTGGAGTCGCCAATTTCTGTTACAGGTGAATCCTCTTGCAGACAAGAGGATTCCCTCTTGGTCTCTAGACTCTTAAGGCCAAGACAGAAAAGTGCTTAACATGGACACTGACATCCTTTTAGATCTAATCAAGCTAATATACGAAGGAGAAGAAGAAATATATGTACCTTGTTAATGATGTTTTTCCTTGCAAAGTCCAGGCTGAGCTTCGATCCTGAGCTCCCAGATAGGTCCTGTAGAAAAAACAAAGATACAATGGACTTCCTATTCTACCGAGATTAGCTCAAATATAGATCTATCTACTAAAGACAAACTCATGTGGGACAAACATAACTTTTAAAGAAATAGGCCAAGCATTGATATATTGATGAGAACAAGTAAAAGTACTTACAATCCTTTGATGAAGGTGCAACAACTTATTCCAGTTCTCCTTGTCCAATCCCTTTGCTCATGTAACCTACATTGAGTATGCTTCAATGGAATCTCACTTATGAGATAATAAGTTTCATATCTCCAATATTTTCTGTTAATACCACTTATAGGATCATAAGTTTGGTATCAATCTCTAGTCTTTATCCCCCCTTTCACCATGAGGAGGCCTCCTTATACAACCTTGGAGAGGCCCAACAACTTGAGAGATATTTGGGATAAGTTGAGGATTCTTCTCCTTCAGTTGAGGATCTTCCCTAAGATCATTCCTTGACCTTCTATTCGAATCCAACCACCTTAAGAGATTGAGGGGATTCTTCCCTGTTCTAGCTCAACAAACCAAAAATCTGCTTAGAAAAGGTAGCTCTCCACCAAAAGGGTACACATAGTGTTTGAACTCTCCCTCAAAGAGGCCTAGGGAGCGTTGGCACTCCATGGCAATGGGTAGGGGAGCGCTGCCCTCCAAAATCCATTTTTGAGTGGTTTTTCCAGTGGCAAAAGGCTTGTACTCCTTGTCAACTGATTTCTCTTCTTCAAAACTAGTCTTTGAGGTGTCTTAAGTGTCCTTATGATGTTGTTAGAGGCATGACATAGGAAAGATGGCACTATGATGTTTTTGATACTTGCGACACTTGTGGTCAAGATGTGACACTTGTGGACAAGATGCGACACTTACACCACTTGTAATTACGACACTTGCGACACTATCGAAGTGAATAATTTTGATGTGTAACAACATCTGATGCCATAGGCATAGATTCCATGTTCATATATATACTGGCCATATATTTTGTTAATCCCTAATATTGGCTCATTACCCCTTAATTGGGGCATATTACATTAGTAATTTTATTTTATTTATGTCGTCTTTATTCCATTAGTTGTAATTATACCTCCTAGTCTCATATATATACCAAGGAGACATTTTCATTTGGAATCATTTTGTACTTGAACATTTATGTAGGGTAAAAGGAGGTTTCCCCCTCGAAGAGGATTATTATCTGAAAGTATCTCTTTTTCAAGGCGTTGAGTACTTATTCTGAGGTTTTTCTATGCTATATTGATATTTGGTTCTTAACATATGGTATCAGAGCTCAAGGTCTTGGGGTTTCGCTGCTACATCTGAGACAATGTGGAAATTTTTCTATAACGTTTTTTCTAGAATGATTCAGAAGGAACGGCTTGGAGAATATTTAGTAGATAGATCAAGGTACATTGGGTTAAAATTTCATCTCCCGAGGCCTTATACTTTCGGAGATACAACCTTTGTAAGATAGGATTTTGGAATCATCCTGAATTGAGTTATTGCGGAATTTTCGCTATAAAATATTTTCTGTTACATTTCATACACTGAATTCTAAAGGATATTCTCGAAAATTAGTAAGGTATATTTGATAGAAATTTCAACTTCTGGGTCATATTAAATTTTTATATACACCCTATGGAAGATAGTGTATCTGACTAGTCCTATTGACTAGTCTCAAGTAGGTGTTCCGGGTAAAAAAATCATAAATTATTCCTAGAGTATCCAAATTGAGTGAGACTAGTTGCATTGGATAGTGGACAACCCGTAGTAGTTTTGATATGAGTTTCAGAATTTTATATTAATTATTTTGTGCAACGCACGCTATACAAGTGAGATCTCCTGGAAAGGACAAAAATCAGCAAGTTGCAGGGAATTTACCGTAAATTCCACTTGGAACATCCAATTTTTATCAGACCTGTGGCATTGAAGAGAAGAAATATCAGAGACCTACAAAAAATAAAATTTCATACTCATAAGGGCCGAAATTTTGGAGATGCAGTAAAAGGAAGATTGTCTAGCAGAACCACCTCAAAATCAAGGTTTAAAGTGATACTTGGCCAACATGCCACCGAAAAAGAGAACTTCTACACCAAATAAGCCTCCAGACAATCCTACTTTGACTCTTTATGAAGGTGAAGAAATGTGTAGAGACATAAATGATTCACAAAATAATACAGTAACCAAACATGAACTATAAGAGATGATGGATTCAATGGAAGCTAAGTTGGATACTAAGATGGATGGTTTAAAAGGGGAGATCATGGAAGGATTGAAAAATTTC
>SNQJ01S0060755.1:33721-75840 GCA_010110895.2 Picea sitchensis | reverse complement strand
ATTTATGTGGGGTAAAAGGAGGTTGCCCCCTCGAAGAGGCTTATTATCTGAAATTCTCTCTTTTTCAAGGCGTTGAGTACTTATTCTGAGGTTTTTCTATGCTATATTGATATTTGGTTCTTAACATTTTTATTTTGAGGGTGTGAGCCCCATTTTGTACTATGACACCATATTTTTTGAAAAGATGAAATATAAAAAAAAATTGGTGTTCGGATTTACTTATATATGTTACAATTTGTACATGCATGAATGCATTTTATTTTATTATTTATTTGACAAATGCCAATCTAAAATATAATTAGCATATGCATCATATACATGATTAGAACTTCTAGTCATGTGATTATAAGTAAGAAAATCAAAGTATCGTTCCAAAATTTGTACCTGTAGGAATTGTCGGAGTAGAGTAGGGTCCCGCACATGGTAACTGTCATTAAACTAAAATACGACTAATTGGGAGTCCAAGAGAACATCTAAAGACTGAACACCATGTGAAATGGTATCGCGTAATAGTTCTATAACAGCGCTATACTCAGCCACATTATTCATTGATGGCTCCATATGAATGCCACTTGAAGACACCAGTTGGCCCTTGGGTGAGTGAATGACCCAAGCAACGAAAGCCATTTTTTGTGTATGATGACTAGCATCATCCGTGAATCCTAAGTAAACTAAAGACTCCATTGACATCTTTCAACCAAGGGAAAACTTTATAAGAAAGTCGACGACACAAAGGAAAAAATATATATACACTAAGATACACTAGTATAAAGAAGGTCATGCCCAAGCTTGAGGGATTACACGTAATACCTTTTAAGGTAGAGCCCATTTCTGGGCTCATCCATCATATTCCATTTATAATATTCCAATTCATGAGCTCCTTTCTTTAATACACGTTGCACGATATAAGGAATGTTCCACATGGTGTTGAAATTTCCTACCCCCAAACTTTCTTTGGCTTGGTCATATAGGAGAACCAAGTCACCCTCAACGTATTGTCAAGGATAGACAGACCTCTAATAATAAACCTTAACACATTGTTTATTCACTTCGATGGTTGTAGAGGAATCTCGACATGTCTCATCGAGATGCTTTGGGTGCATAATGCATTCTTCAGGATCAGATGTGTCAGGAAGGATCTCAATTTCCAAATCGAGGGAAGGGATTTCGCATTCAATTAGAAGAATCGAATCCAAACCATGTACTAACTAAAAAGGAGAAAAATCGGTGGAAGTATTTACCAAGGTTTGATATTCCCAAAGTGAAGGGTAAAGCATCAGGTGCCAATCAGACTTACTCTAGCTGATTGTTTTTTGCAAGATGGTCTTGAGAGATTTATTCATCACCTCTACTTTTCCATTTTCCTGGGGATAATAAGGGGAAGAATGACCATGCTTAAACCCCAGTTTTGATGATAAATCTTTCTTCATTTCATTCTAAAAGTAATTTCCATGATCAGTGACAATATCTTTTGGGATTCTAAACCGTGATATAATTTGACTGAATATGAATAATGTTGCAGTCTTACCATCATATTTAACGTTAGGCGTGGCCTCTTCCCATTTAGTGAAGTAATCCACGACCAAAATGATATGTGGATGCCCCCTAGATGAAGTTGGGTGACAATACATAAAATATACCCCCCACTTGGTGAAGGGACCTACGATGATGACTGGGTGAAGAGGGGATAGGTGCGAGCACATTTTCCAAGAGAACACCTGGCAAGGGTGACACTTCTTGACCTATTCAACACAATATTTAAAAATTGATGGAAAAAAATAATCGGCTCATAATAGTTTTTGGGTTGTTGTAAGCCCTAATAAATGACCACCACAATCCCCACTATGATAATCATTAAGAACAGACTCAACTTCCTCGTGAGTCAAGAAATGATGTAAAGCATTATCTACTCCTCAATGATACAGAGTGTCATCGATGATAAAGTAATTTTTATCCTGATGATATATACGTCGTCGATCGACTCTCGACAGATGTTGGGATAGCTTCAAGGTTTGAAGATAAATTAGAATGTCTCCATACCGGGGGTCTGAAGATGAAATAAGGAAGATATGTTCATCTACGAATGAATCTTCATGAAAAATTTCCTCATCTAGTCGAGGGAAGTCTAGTATCAAATTTGAAAAAACTAGCAACTTTTTAGACTTCACCGAAGCAAAATTGAGATAAAATTCTTGCAAAATAACAATACATTTATTGTATTCCCCCCCTATGATACGCTTGGTCAGGATTTATTGAATGGATTGATATCTGCAAGTATGATAGTTTTGAAAAGTAATATATAATTTCGTAATCTTTGAACTGCATGCACAATGACCAAGGCTAGTTTCTTTACGTGAAAGTATTTGAGTTCAAGACCGACCAGGTTTCAACTAAGACAATAGACAATGTGCTCATGCAGCTCATTGTCTTCCTGAAGTAGAACCATACCAACCATCCCTTCAAACGCGGCGATATAAATAAAATAGTCTCTACTGTATTTTGGAGGCTTTAGCAGAGGTGTTGATACCAAATATTTCTTAAGAGAATTGAAGCATACCTGGGCTCGCTCATCACATACAAACAGAGTATCCTTCTTCAAAAGATTCATGAAACCCTTAGTTAAATTTGCATAGTTTACTATGAACCGACGCAAGAAATTATCCTTCCTCTGTAAACCTTGAAATTGTCGAATGTTGTGAGGGGGAGGAAATCGAAGTATTGCCTCAAACTTCATAGGATCTACCACGATCCCGTGCTCAGATACTAAGAATCCTAAAATTTGTCTAGACCTAACACAAAATATGTACTTTTGAGGGTTCAATTGGATGCGATAGTAACGACATCTCTCAAATACTAATCGAAGGTGAGTGGAGTGATCTACCCTCTTGTGAGAGTGAGCAGCGAGATCATCAAGGTAAGCTTCAAAAATATGATTGATATTGTGAAAACAAAGGTCATGACATTTTGGAAGGTTGCTCCGGCATTTTTATGGTCGAAAGGCATTTTTCGGTATGAAAAAGTACCCCAAGGACAAATAAATGTCGTCTTATGTTGATCCTTGGATTTGATTTTAATTTGATTATTCCTTGAAAATTCATCCATAAGAGAAACAATTTTCTTCCTCCACACTCATCAAGAATCTAGTCAATGAAAGGAGTAGGGAAGTTATCTTTAGGACAAGCCTTGTTCAAGTCTCGGAAATCCATACATATGCAGATGGTTCCTTGTTTTTTATTCACAGGAACGGGGCTGGACACCCATTCAATCAAGGGAACTGGGTAGATGAAACCAACATTAAGTAGCTTCTCTACCTCTTCCTTAATAGTAGGTGTCTTCCTAGGATTAACAACTTTAAAACGTTGTCGAACATGTCTAGCATTTGGATAAGTGTTGATCTCATGTTCAACAATGCTTGGGTCGATCCCTGGTATCTCTTCATACTACCAAGTGAATACATCATGAAATTATTTGAAGAGATCAATGTAGATCTGAACTTCTCCAGGCGAACAATCTGCACCGATACATACGTTCTCAATTTTGCAAGAACTCAAGAGATGTCGATCATGAAAGTAGGTGAAATATTCACCATGTTTCCTTCAACATAAATACCATGTGTATCTAGAAGAACCACAACATTACTGACCATCTCACTCAAGGTAGATCTAAAGTCATATTGTTCTATCCTAACAAGCTCTGGGAGGAAATAGGAGCGATGATGCATATCATCCCAAGACCTATTGGGACCCTACATGGCCTCTAAGATGGATTCATATGAGTGTAAAGAATCATCGAGGAAATCATGTGTACAAGAAGATTGGATGGCCCATATGGGCTCTATAATAGGATCCTCCTCGTTCGTCTGTGAGGAGAAAAGATCTAGGTCAGCAGTAGTGTTAAGAACATATTGATTTGCAATTTATGTCATTGACAGTGACATTTCCATCCCAATGTGCGACTGACCTTCGTATGACATATTCAGGGAAGGTAGGGTCCAAGGGTCATTGAAATACGAATTAGGAAAGGAAAAAACCTCATAGATGATGAATACTCACTGGTAATGACATGAATATTATGAATTGGTGCCACGAAATCAAAGCTACCCATGAGAGAGGAATACATTCTAACACCAACATCCTCAGTTTCCTATTGAGAATTGTTGATCACTAGGACCAAAGGTCCAACTGATGCATTAGGACTAGCATGCGCAAAGGAAAATTGATCAATCTTCATTATTTTCCCTTCATGAGGAAAACATAAAGTCTGGAAAATGGACGACACGATTGTTTTCATGACATAAGTCCAATTATTCCCTACTAGTAAATTATATTCGAGAGGCACATCAACTACCTCGACATCAACCTCCACTGTCTTTCCACCTTAATGAACCGAAAAAGAGGGAAGAATTATGTGGGGTCAGAATGAACACCCATCAAAAGAGGTCAACATAGTCATAGATTGGGATAGAGTCGGAGATCCAATGGCTTTCCAATAGGTTAGGGACATCACACATGTCACAACACCTTCATCAGTTATAGTGTGTTTGATGTTAATTTTTGTATACTCCACATGGATTTGAAAGGCTACGTGGTAAGTTAAGAAAGGCCTAACATCCGTGATGTCAAACTTAATAATATTCGAGCCACATGGGTATAGATCTCCTAAAGTAGATAAGAAGGTGCTCCTCTGTGAAGTACATGTCTAGAGCACCTCCAAAGTTGACATCGCACAAGGGGTTTGACCCGGATCTTCGAAAATCAAATAATTTTGGGCAGCTCTGGCATTAGGATTATGGGAAGAGCATTTTATTACTCCTTTCGGAATACGAGGTAGAGGTTCCATGTTTTTTATCTGCAAGGGAGTTTCCAGAGGAGAAGGAGACATTGGAACTACAACAGTCTGTGAAAAACCGTAATCACGAGATCAAGTGGCTACATCAATATGAGACTTGACCATATTGACACATAGATGGCCACCTTCATGTGTCGAGGGGTTTTGAATATCGCTCGATGCATTTTCAGTGTTGGGGGCCCCTGAGTCCATGTGTTGATTATGTGGAAACGAATTTGTCAGTACAACAGGTGGTTATGATAAGAGCCTCGAGGCTTCCTCAATTTTGGGGCATAGGTGGGTAAGGTGATCATCTTTAAAAAGTTTACAAGGAAACTTCACCTTCCATTTTTCTTTATTTCCTTCACCAACATTATTATTCGATCTATCATTTCTAATGTCGTCCTTGGCTTTGTTATTGTTTTTCCCACCCTTATGATTATTACCTTGTCCTTTCTTTCTATTCCCTTCTAGTTGTTGGTTACCATTTGGGTTGGTCAATGACTGTACATAATGCACATCTGCCGACTGAGTGGGAGTGGAGGATGAAGTTGAAGCTTGTCCTGCTATAGGTTGTCTTAGAGACAAATCTTTCAACTGGTTCATCACAAAATCCGTAGATTTAGCATTTGCAGAGCCTATGATGCCATCAGCATGAGGCCCAGGATTTTGTCTAGGTCATAGTTCGACCGCAATGTGCCAGGAAGAATTCCATACAACATCTGAGATTGAGCATATATGAGGTCCAATTCTTAGGCTTTGAAAATAGTTTCTTCTTCAGATGTTACTCTAGATGTAGAGACATCCTTCGAAATATAAGGCTACGTGGCTACCTATTTCAAGCAACTAGAGTCACCACAATATAACCAATGCACAGGTGAACAGTCATAAGTCTAGTCCACCGTATGGGCAGGGTAACAAATCCCAAAATCTTGAAAGAACTGCCTCTCATGGAGGTAAAGGTACTAGCAATACCACCAAATACAAATAGAACCTAAGAAATATCTCTGACACTAAGAAGGTATTAGAGGGCTATCTATGCAACCAAATTCGTGAAACCTCATGCTTAAATATAGTGTGAACAGAGCCTCCTAACATCACTAATGACACAATGGGTTTCACCACTCCTTGGTTAGACACATACACTTATTTTAATAGCCTTGGAGAATTTTACTCACAAAATCCTATTCCAAGGCCCTATGTCATATACTTGTTTGTGTACCCTAAAAAATAAAATCGTTTCTAATCAATTTTAGTTAATCAACATTACTTTTAATGGATTTTTGTTACTCAAGAGGTGTGGTCATTGAACTAACGGTATTATGACTCAACATATGAAAGAAGCGAATAAAAACACTACTAAATACTAATCTTGAATTCTAAAGAGATGGTATGCTTCTAAAAGAAACTTTCAATGTAATCTCTACAATTTCAATGAAATGCAATCTCTCCACATGTGTCAAAATCAATGAAAAGTAACCAAAAGAGAAAATTCCATAATGAAAAATGAGAAAATGTTTTGTATTTTTTATATAAAAAAAAGAAAATGTAAGGAATGAATAGCAGGCTCACATACAAACCCTACTGCAAGAAAAAAGAGACAAGCTAAGAAGGATACCCAGAAGCAAACACTCAAACCAAGGTGCAAGGACAACCAATGAAAAAAATGATAAGAAAGAATATTGCCTAAAAATTCAACAATAAGAAGGTTTCCTATAACTCAGTAAGCACTTAACAGTCATGACAGAGACCCAAGAAGACTCAACAACTAACCAAACTCATCCAGCAAGACTAAAGAGATGATGTACACGACTGCTTGAGAAAAATTTGTGTATGTACGCACCCTACAGAAGGATAGCTCACGTGTGTATGCATCTATCAAGGGAAAAACCATGTATATATAGTAAAACACTGACAGAGAAAGGGTTAAGCCAAGAAACTTAGATGCAAAGTAAAAATAGGTTGTCAAGCAATCAGGCGAAAAGGAAACTCAGGCTAGCAAAGAGAAAATCAAGGAGAGCACACTCCAAACCCCAGAAAATAAGAACATCCCCAGTATGGTTGGAAATTCTATTACGAGGAAAATCTTTCTATGGCATGGGGTAAACCACAAACGACAGAATGACACATAGAAATCAACTCTAATCCCAAGTATGCTATATAAATGAAATGCTAACAAGACAAGGGCAAGAGCCTACCTCATTTGGACGTTTGATGAAGACCATTGTTGACCACACAACTCAAATATTTATACCTGCAACTTGTCCTCAACAACCAAGATACACAAGCATATGGTGACGATATATAGTGTTATCATATAGATTATCATAATCCATTAACATTCATGACAAATATGACCATGGAATAATAATTCAAATATTTGCAAGATATCAATTAGACAAGAAAAGAGTATTTCTATTAAAATAATCAGCATACGTATATATGTGACAAAATTTTGTACCGACACATATTGGAATCAAGAAACTAAGTCCCTCCAGCTAGGCCTCCACCACTTTAATCCTCCACCAAAGGAAATCTCAGATAAAGGAGACAATGAGGTTCTCCATCACAAAGAAGGAAGATCTTGGGGGTTGAACTAGGAGTTTAGACTTTCAAGGAAACATGGATGCAGACTCAATATGAAGTGAATTTTCTCCATAGTGTCTTTGTCTCAAAGTTGATTTCCCTTTCTGAAGGCTTGGATATGGCTCAATTTATATCCTTCAAATGGAACTGAAGGGATGAGTCAGAGCATTTCTAGTATATGGAAGGTCAAGGATTATGGATCTCGTGACATGGAATGGAAACCCAACATAATTTTTAATTTTGAGCACCAAACTCGATGTATGTAAGATGTAGTGGAACAACCTGGGTATACGCTTGTTTTCTAACTGATAGGGTGCGTATATGTGGAAAAAAATATTTTTTGGCTCTAGAAGGTATAAAAGGGGACTTCAAGTCTACATAGGGAAATGGAAATGGCATCCAAGCAATTTGCATGGGGTGAAGCAAAATTTTCTGTAACAAGGAGCTAGTACATGGGCTGATACGATGAACAAAGGGATGCAAATGGAACAATGGGTGAGGAAATCAACAAGACCTATTCCAACATTTGACCCACAAAAGGAGAAAGAGACATATCAACAAACAAGTAAGGAGGTATTAGGACCGAATTGGATAGCATCGACATCGTATTCACCTCCTGTGGTTGACATGCCTTCGGTCTATGATCATACTATATCGAAAAGGCTGCTTCAATAGGTAAGTTCTTTGAAAGAATTTATGAAAAGTTGTTTAGAATTAATGAAATATGAAACTTTATTGAATTCATTATGTGGAATGATTGATCATTGTGTGCAATAAAGGGAAGTTCCTACCGCATAGAGGGTAGTGAATCAGGTACTGTGAAAACAGAGGAAAAGCAGAGAGTTTAGACTAAGTGTGCAGATTGGGGAGTATGACATGGGCAATGTCATTTTAGACTTGGGTTCTGATGTAAATGTTTTACTGAAGAAAACATGGAAAATGATGGGGAAGTTGAAGTTAATTTGGTCTCTCATCTAGTTAATATTGGAAAACTAGCCCAAGATAGTACCAATTGGTCGATTGATAAGGGTACCTATGAATATAGATGGGGTGTATAGTATAGCATATTTCAAATTTATCGATATCGTGGATGATAGTCAGCCATATCCAATGCTAATGGGGCTTGAATGGGCCTTTGAAAACTAGGCCATTTTTAATATAAAGAAAAGGGTAATGATCTTTGAAGTAGGGAACTTGATGGTTGTCGCACCATTGTATCTGAAAGAAGGAAAGAGGTATATATAACCAACTAAGGGGAATTAAATTGAACCTGTATAATATGAGTGCATGAATGGATGACTACGTTAATTTGATTACAAATTATTCCCTAATTTGGAGAAACATTAACTCATGTGTGTCATTTTCAGAGGAAGTTTTGGAACACTGGCAACAAAGGATCCATGAAGTATCAACCAGATGGTGTGCCCACATTACTTGATCATTGTGCACCCTAAGTTGGAGAAGCATTAACTCATGTGTGTCGGATTCAGAGGAAGGTTTGGAACACTCTCAACAAAAGATGCATGAAGTATCAACCAAATGGTGTGCATGCATTACTCAATCATTACATTGGATTGGAACAGAGTTATGTGATCCACCCAAGTATGATGGTTTGACTAACATTGTTTCTTTTGTAAAGGAATTTGAGTTGCAGATACTCGAAAAACAAAGTTTGTTGACATTAGATGTTGTTTTTAAGGCCACTTTAGCATTATGGTGCACTTCACATAAAGAAGGAATATAAGACTGGCAATTGTGTAAAATATTAATTCAAGTTAGATTTGGTACCGAGGTTGAGTATATTGCACATAAATATACTGGAGTAAGTGACCCGACAGATCATATTGTGTAGCACAAAACGATCTGGAGTTCGATACCACATAAGGAATGGGTGCATAGGTTCATACATACATTGGATGCAATCCCAAAGAACTAGTACTTAGAACTAGAAATGCACAGAGAAACAATGAACTGGGACGAGCTAACTCAAATTTTTAAGATAAAATTTACTTTTGAAAATGAATCGCCATTAGTTGATGAAACCTTGTAGGTCATTAGAAGCAATATTTTTTCAGTAGAAGGGCTGATAGATGTAGTACTTGTGTGTAGTGCACATAGATCTTCTATGACAGTTCATGAAATACTGGAATGTTACAATGTTTCCAAAGAATATCACGATGAGTAAGATCCAAGAAATATGAAAATACTTTAAAATAAGGGGGAATGTTCAGTAGAAGGTCCATATCTTGGATATGATGCGTATGAAAAACCATTAAGGATGCGTAAGGTGAATATTGGTACAAAAGAGAACCCAAAGTTTGCGTAGATAGGAGACTACTAGAATGATGAAACTGTGGAAAATATTGTAGACTTACTGCATGAGCATCAAGACCGATTCCCAAGCACGTTTTCAGAAATGAAAGGGATAGTTGGTGATTTATGAGAAATGAATATCCCTTTGAAACCAGATGCTAAGTTAGTAAGACAAAGATCCTATAGATTGGACCCGAAGTATAAAGAGAAGGTAAAGGTACATATAGACCAACTGTTAGAAGAAGGAATCATTGAACCAATAGTAGAATCAGAATGGATAATTCCAATGTATTACAAGATAAGAAACTAGAGGGAATCAAAATTTGTTTGGACCTAAGAAAGCTAAATGTTGCATGTTTGCATGATCCATTTCCAACACCTTTTATAGATGAAGTGTTAGAGAATGTAAGGGGGCATGAGGCCTACTATTTCATAGATGGATTCTTAGTATATCACCATATAAATATTTTATAGGAAGAGAGACATAAGACTACCTTTGCAATAGAATGGGAAAGATACCAGTACACAGTGATACCTTTTGGGCTGAAGAATGCACGTGCAAGATTTTCGAGAGTAGTTTTCACATCCTTTAAGGAATTTATCCATAATTTCCTTGAAGTTTATTTAGATGATTGAACTGTGTTTATTCTGTTAAAATATCATATAGAAGCACTGATATTAATGTTGGATAGGTGTACTAGACAATGTCAGATTTCATTGAATTTGAAAAAATGTATTTTTTGTGCACCTTTTGGAATTTTGTTGGGCCATGTGGTATGTAAGATAGGCTTACTAGTGGATCCTTCCAAGATTGCAGTGATTATAGACTTACCACCACCTACATTGGTATGATATTTAAGAGAAACACTGGGCCATATAGGATACTATAGAAAGTTCATTAAAGGATATGCACAGATTACAACACCCATGGAGATGTTGTTGAAGAAAGAAGCTAAATTCCAATGGAATGAGGAATGCTAAAAAGGGTTGGATACATTAAATAATAAGTTAGTGACTGCTCCAATTTTGATATTCCCAGACTAGAAGAAGGAATTTTGTGTTCATGTGGATGCATCATCCATATCTTTAAGCACAATATTATCTTATCAAGGAGAAGGAGAGTTAGACCACCCAATTGCATTTGCAAGCAGGAAGTTGTCAACAACAGAAAATAACTACACTACGATAGAATGAGAGGGATTGGAAATGGTGTATGCGTTGTAGAAGTTTAGACATTATTTGTTGGTTTCTCATTTCAAGATTTATACAACCATTCTGCACTAATATACTTAGTGAAAAATCCAGTGCTGGGGGGAGAATTTGTAGATGGTTACTTTTAATCCAAGAATATGAATTTGAAGTCATCGTTAAGCTAGGAAAATTGAATGCATAAATAGATCATTTATCATAAATTCTATCAGGAGAAGATATAGGGAATCTAGATAATAGTTTATTGTATGCGCATTTATTTGCAGTTTAAATGGTGGAATACTACTTGACAAACATTGTACAATTCTTAAGTGCAGGATGGCTCCATTGGACATGACAGTGGAACAAAAGAAATAGTTAGTGGTTAAGGAAGCATAATATAAACTAATTGTAGGAAACTTATATAAGTTAGGTGCATATGAGATATTAAGATGATGTGTGTTAGATCATGAAATGCTATTGATACTATCAGAAGCACATGAAGGTATTGCAGGAGGACACTAAGCAAGTAAAGAGACAGTGAAAAAGATTTTGTGTGTAGGGCTCTGGTGGCCCACACTCCACAAAGATGATAAAGAATATATCCATGCATGTGATGTTTTTCAAAGGGTTGAAAATCTATCCAGAAGGGATGATATGCCCTTGCTTCCATAGGTTACACTGCAAAATTTTGATAAATGGGAAATAGATTTTGTTGGACTGATAAACCAACCATCCAGGAGATCAAGAGCTAGGTATATAATCACTGCGACAGAGTATTTGACCAGATGGGAAGAATAAACATTGGTCAAATATTTCAGTGTGGATATTGTTGCACAATTTTTGTTTGAGAATGTTTTTACAAGATTTGGATGCCCACACATTTTACTAAGTGATAAAGGGAAACACTTATTGAATAAGACAATTGCAACATTGATTGGGGAATTTCAAATTCACCATCAAAGGAGTACATTGTATCACCCTCAAGAAAATGGGATAGTAAAATCCTTCAGTAAAAGATTAGATAATTCTCTGACAAAGATCTGGAATGTAGAAATGGATGATTGGGATTTGAGGATCCCTACAGTATTATGGGCATGAAGGACTAAAAGCAAAAAGTTGACAGGACAGACACCTTTTAGGTTGGTATATGGGAAAGAAGAAGTAATGCCAATGGAATTTATTGTGTCAAGCTTATGCATTGCAACGATTTTTGATATTTAAGACTCTGGCATAGTAGAAGAAAGATTGGAATAGTTGTTATAGCTCAAGGAAGGATGATTTGTTGCAGGATTCCATCAACAAGTCTAGAAGGAAAGAGAAAAGGCATGGCATGATAGGAATATTAAACAAAAAAAATTACAAGTGGGAGACTTAGTGTTTCTATACAACAACAAGTTCATGCAACACCCAAGGAATTTTAGGATGCATTGGTTAGGTCCATATGTGATCAAGTATGTGACAAAAGTAGGTGTTGTGCGACTAGAAATGTTGAATGGTGAAGTCTTAGGGGGATTGGTGAAAGGGAGTGAGCTCAACATTTATGGGGACTGATGACCGTTCGGGCACTAGTCTGGCCTCTATAGGAACCTATGTACCATAGTAGTGTATTATAGTAAAAAGAAAAAAAAAAGTGAAAAAAGAAAAATTAAATAAAAAAATGAAAAATAATAATAATAAAGTAAGTGAAGGCAAGAAATAGAAAATTGAAGAGTTAGTCAAGGATTGAGAATTTAAGACAGTTCAAAGAAAGAAATAAATAGGATATTGTTGTGGATGCGAATGAAGAGGAAGCAAGATACATATACAACAAGAGTAAGTGCACATAAGAAGTGAGTTATGCACTGATAAAAGATTGCCCAGAGGAAGTGAATTGCATGCAAAAGAAAAGATTGTGCGGTGAACAAACGAATAAGCCAAAAAAAATGCACAAAAGAAGAAGTAGAAAGATAGTTAAAGGAATTAAATAACAGAAATGATGGTTAAAATGTAGTAATCATGAGACATTATGGACATGTGTAGTCATAAATTGATGTAGACCCCCCACCTTAGCAGGGTTCTGTGACCTCCCAGTCTCTGGATCGTTCTTCTTCTGAGCCGAAATAGCTCTTTGGGCTCCTATTGGAACCCATTGAACAAACACACAGGTCCCTTTCTCCTCTAGCACAGACCTTGAGAAAACCTATGCACGCGCTCAGCTTTCAGCACTCATCTCTGTTCTGAACCAACACACCTTTTGCGTTTCGGGACTCCTGCAAGAGAGCTCTCCCAGGCTCCTTGTCCCTCCAACTCCCGGTCGCTGAAATGCCAAAAAGGGCTTAACGGCTCTGAGTCCTCCCTTAGCCTCCAAATGCTTTTGGGTTTTCGGGTTTCGTGGTTTTGCGATTCCGGATGCAATGATTCTAGGTCCTTCGAACTCTTGGACCCCAAAATGCCGAAATCTACCCGTGACCACGGTCTAGTTTTCGGGATTTCATAATTCACGATTTCGTGATTCTGGCTGCAGGCGGTTCTTGGTCCTTCAACCTCCCAGGTCCTGAAATGCCGAAATACTACCCCTTGAGAGAACCTTTTGGGGTTTTCCCCAAACCTTGACCACTCACCATGTGTCTCCTTGATGAACGGTCCTGATGCTTTTGCAATTTCATGAGCTGGGAATTCTTGTCTCATGACTCCTTCTCCTCGAACTCCTGGTGTCCAAAACGCCAAAAATGGCTTGGATCTTTGACACTTGTCCTCCAAAATGGACGGCCCCGATGCTTTCGGGATTTGATGATTCCTCTTCCCTCTGTTGTTACGAGGATTAAACCCCTCGCACCTCCTTCCGGATCTGACAACTATCGGTCCTTGGTGCTAGATCTGATGGCCCAGATCCTTTTTCCTATGCACCTCCCAGGGACTCAACCCTATGCACGTATCTTTGATCCAACGAATCTCAGGCCACCGCGCTCCAGATCCGACGGCTGGCATGATTTCGCGAACCAAGAATTCGCGATGCAACGACTCCAAAATTCATTGCCGCTCCAAACCCCAAACTCCAAAATAGAGAAATTCGAACGTGAGACTTTAGGATTTTGTGAACCAGGAGTTCGCGATGCAGTGACCTAAAAATCCCTTGCCACTCCAAACCCCGAACTTTGAAATGCCGAAATGCCAAAATTCCACTCCAAAGGGGAATCAACGGCTCCTGTTGCTTCTCATCCAATGGTCGCTACTCCTCCTGATCTCCTGAATGCTAAAAGAGGCTTAGCCTTAACCTCCTCATAGATATACTAGATCCAACAATCCACTAGATTTCGAAACTTCCTCTTGAAGCGTCTCCATCGTCTGTTCAGATCTTCCACTACACCACCTCTACGGGTTTAACCTCCACGTAGTTTTCCCTGATCCTGTTATCAATGATTATCTATGCTACTGCTCCAACAGTAGCTATTACTCCTTCCTGAGCATGTGCTCCTTACCTTCCCCATGGAATATTTTCAAAGTTTCAAAGGCCTTGACCTTTGCTTCCTCTTTGAGCTTGTCAACTCATAAACCTCGAAAGGTTTTATCTGTATGCGTTCTTCTCACTCTTTCTCTTCCGAGCTTATGGACTTAGAACTAGTCCATTCTCGTACACTCCTGGTGCTGTTGAGATTTCGAATAACTCAATTCAAAGTATTTCTTGAAAAGAAATTCTTCACACCCTCCTGGTGTTCTTCTGCTCGATGCACACCTTGCAGAGCTTACAGAGTGTTCATCAACTCTGCAAGTGTCTCTCCTTGACACTTCTTCTCTCTAAACTCGAAATAGAGTCCCTCCTGTGCATATATGCACATGCTCAATGCCCTCCTGGAAGATCTTTACAGAACCTTTAGTAGTTATGTTTCTTCTCTGTTCCTCCCTTTGCATAGTTCCTCCTCCAGAGTATTCAGTAACTCTGAGGCTTCATTTAAGTCTGTGAATCCTCATGGTGTGCCCTCCTTGCACATTCTTTCTGACTCCTCAGAGTTTAGATGCACACTCCTTGCGCTGGCCTCAGAACTTCCAGTGTTCTGTTGTGCACTCCTTGCACAGCCCAAAGAACCTAGACATATATCACAAATTAATCAGATAGATAAATTCTATCTATCCCTGCAAATGAAAATCTAACATACATCTACAACATTCATTCATGAAACATAAATACGCGAACAACAATATGCAGGAAAAACAGATTTTCTATTAATCATTGTGTCTCTATACAGATGATTTACAAAGGATGGACTGTAACAAGTCTCAACTCTCTCTCTCGAGACCTCTCTACTCTGGTCTCTCCTCCTAACTCTCTATTCTAATTTATTTTTTTTACAAAATGAGGGCTCCCATGAGCTTATCCTCAACCACCGTCTCTGAGCTATCGCTATCACACAACAGCTCTTACATAAATGGATGCCCAGTCCTGACTACATCTTGGGCTTACTGTAGGAAACCATTAAAGGAAACCTCAACCACTACATGTACAAAGGCATGGTCTGGCATTAAAAGCATTACAACATTTATTGAAATTTCAAAATTGAGAGGGTTGTGCCTCTCCCTTTCTCCATTAAATGTGTGTTGGATGTGCTGGATGGTTGGCACGCTGCTGACATGGGGCGATGCTCCTACATCATAAATGGAAATCTCCATCGGAGATCGTGACACACTGACATATCGAGGAAACAATCGAGTGAAGGATTTGAAATTAATGCACCGTTAAAGTCGGTATTGATTACACAACACTAGTTGATTATAAAAACAATTCAGGCACCAAGGTGAATGGATAGTTGTCGAAGGGGACCGAAATCCACTGAGGGGTCAATGAGCTGATATTATTATCATTTGGATTTTGCATGGAGTTGAGAGAGCTGAGAGAAGTGTTGCAGAGCCCAGAGAAACACCACAGAGCTAAATGAATTGTCACATGTAACAATATTTCAGATATGGAACCTCCAAAGGCAACAACATCGAAACAGAAGAGAGCATGAACTAGAGTAGTAACAACACTACCAAAAGTTGAGGTGACTACAGGAGAATCCTCATCGAAGCTGAGGTTTCTAAGGGACTACATTCCACTGAGGAAGGATGATTCCAAACTAGTTAAGTTAAAGAAGGAGGCTAGGTACGAATTGGTGATGGCAGAAATACAAACTAGGGTAATAAATGATGAGGATATGCTAGGTAAGGTGTCGCAGCTGAAATATGAGAACCATGATATCAAAGATACAACGAAGTTCTCCAAAATTGCACTGAACAAATACTTGGAGATGAAAATTGATGCAAAGATGTACTTGCTCCTAGATGAGCCATAGGTATGGGCCAGAGGGTTGGAGTGAGTGTGCCTATTGAATCTATTTGAAATTTTGCACTTTGGAAGGAGATATGAGGTCAATGCATACGTAAAGATGTTATTAAGTTGTGTGCACGGTAGCTACTTGTGGTTAGACAGGATGATTTCTATAGACACGGATCTGATTGTGCAGATCACAGTATTACCAACACTAGGGAAAGATCCTACATTGCTGTTCATAGATAGAAAGCATGTGAAGGCTCTGTCAAAGGCCATGAAGGATAAATTACACACAGTTAGAGGTGTGCGTGGTTTGGATGTGCCAAGTATATGTGACCCAACAATACTATTTGTGACGCAAGCGTTGGTGTGCAAATTTTTGCGAAAGTGCAGGAAATACCAAGTGCATGTAAAGGTGATAGTTTTGGCTAAGAAATGTGTAGAAGGGGTAATGATGAGTTGGGTGTTGTATTTACTTAACCAGTTCCTGATAGACTGCACGAAAGAATAGGATAAAGGAATGGAATTCCACTATTCATGGTTATTACTTCTGATCACATCAACAACATGGAAAGAACCATAGGATGTGTAGTTTATGGGTATGAGAGGCAAGTCATGATTGGCCGCCGAGTATCAAAACTTGTGGTACACAACGCAAAAGTGATGAAAAATCGAAAAAACTATTGAATTCTATCTATATACGGAAATGATTAGGTAGTGTATCCGAGATACACCACAAATTTCACCACAACTTGTAGACAATTCCAAACCAATTGTGCGGTTCATGACGAACCGTCGTCATATGTACATACAAGCAAAGAAGTACCTGAGAGAGGAATGGGTCTAGACAAAGTAACAAATAACAGAGGAGGACATAAAACTAATTATCCAGGACTGAGATAGAGTCTAGAGACTGTAAGGTCCCATTGGATTAAGGAAGTACCAAGCCCAGAAAATGGCGCAATAAAGAAGAGGAAAGATGTAGAGACAAAAAAGGGGAAATCAATGTCGGATCAAAAGAAGTGGAAAGAAGCTACAAACGAGTCCACTCACACTGACAGAAGGTAACTTCAATAGGTTTGGGGATAAATTTAAGGAGATCACCAACGATGTGTTTCAACTCATGATATAGAAGTAAGAAGGACTGAACAAAAAGATGCATGAATAAATGACTCCATTTCTCCAGTTGATGGAAGCAACCAGGATAGCAACTTAGCAAAAAACAACCGAAGGACCAACAACAAGCATAGAAAGGCCAAAAGAATAAATATTTCCAATCCCTCATGAATTATAGGTAATGTGGGAGCGCATAAGAGTTAATTTGGCACCAATGATGATTGTGTTCCCATCAATCAAAATGCGGGAGAAAGCATGCACAATAAGTCACTTTGATTTAGTCTTATCACAGATACCGGGAGAAATGTTGTAGGGATTGCAAGAGATAATAGTGGAAGAATTGAACCTGCGTGCATAAAAAACATATGATGAATTGGCTAAGGCCACAACAGAGATTTCAAGCATGCAAATTGATTATAGTAGAGTTGAATGGGAAAGGGATGCAGTTCTGCAGAAGGTAGAAGATGTGAAGAAAGAATTTCACAAGGTTTGCAAAAATATTCTGAAGGTACCAATGGAGGTGGGTACTCCATTGGAATATCAGGTAGTGAATATCAATGAAGCCATCCAGGGATTCTGAACAATTTTTTTTTAGTTAGAAACATGAATGACACCAATCACACCCCTAAAATAAAGACACAAAAGGGAGAAGAAGTAAGCATCGCAGTGGAAAGTATCAAGAAATTGGAGGCATAATGTGATAAGTTGTCCATTGAAAACACAAAATTACTGAATCAATTGTTGAAGGATGTCGAATTACAGAGTATTGAATAGAATATACAAACTGTGTAGGGGAAGGCCCAAAAGATTAAGAAAACCATCGACAGTTTTCCATCATTTGAGAATATGACAAAAATGAAAGAGAGTAAGAAGCTATATGCTAAGATGAACTAGTTGAGGGCTGAGCAACAAGATTTCATGCAATAGATATAGATATTGCAGGAAGAAGCATTAAAAGTTGTAGAGGAAATAACAAAAGTGTGACACAGTATCAAACAAGCATTGGAACAAGATGAAGAGAAGTGATAGACTCATATCACTACACAATTAGTATAAACAATTTTATTGAATGAAACAAAGGTCAAGAAGAAGACCCATACGACAAAGGATATTTTTGAAAATTTCAAGGAGAAGTTGAAAAAGAATTAAGTGGCCTAGGACAAGACATAGGTGAGTGTTGGGGGCCTGCTGGACAGGAAATTTTGGATGAGAATAACTAAGTTTTGGGAGTTGTGCCATAGCAGAGGAAAGAGTAAAAAGCAATACCAAAGCATGCAGAAAGGGTGCATTTGGCGATGAAAAGGCAAGAAAAGTAGTATTTCAGTGCAAAAGCAGGAAAAGTAGCAATTCAACACAAAAGAAAGAAAAGTAGCAAATCAACGTAAAAGTAGGAAAAATGGCTATGACCCATTAGGGTTTTTGGGATAAGTTGTTATTAGGGTTTTTAGATCTAATTCTATGTATAAATATGTAAAGGGTCATTGAATATTAGGCTGCTATTATTGAGAGTAAGAGATTAGGTTTTTCATGAGTGATGAAGAGAGTTGTGTTCGAGGGTTTGGGAAAGTTGTAGAGATAGGCTCACACTACAGAGTGGCTAGAAAGGTTTGGGAATGTTGTATCTTTTGTAAGCACAGTGCACAATCCAGAGGTGATTATTGCACGAAGACTAATATAGAAGCCAATCTTTGTGGATGTAGCCTAAGGATTAGGTGAGCCATGTTCAAATCCAGTGTCTCATGTGTTTTTTGATATGATTATTCATGGATGTTATGCTTATGCATGATTAGTATAGATTTTTTTGACATATGATTGATGCACAATAATAATGAATGATTCATTAGGTTGGTCACGTCGCAATATGTGTTATACTATTTATTCATAATAGGGTTTAGGGAACTGAATGAATCTTGGATGGGTTAATGTCACACAATTGATTTGGTAAATGTAATGAACTACTAGTTAATGGAAGCTCCACATAAGGTTGGTTGACTAATAAAGGACATTAAATAAGGGTAATGCGTACATGGTGAACAAGTATTAATGATTATGTCGATAGCCTCACATCCCCTCATCCTTGCAAAAAAAGGGTTCCTGCAACCCTAGTAGATGCCTAGGGTGAGATTTCACTTGCATGTTGGTGATGCTGAAAGGGATGGTATATAAAGGGTTTTTTGGTTGAATGACTTGAACCAAGGGTCTTATAACTGTGCACCAAGATATTCCAATGCTTCTCCACATCAAAAATAAAATCTATCTAATGCACAGATCTCGAGATATAGGTAAAATGGATGAAGGTTCCAATGTTTGATATCTCAAAACTTGTGAACTAGGTTGGTGATAAATTTATTGGGTTTGTTCATCTGCCTATAATGCTTCTCTACTCCAAATTTCGTGAAAAACCAGTTCACAGTTTGTAAGATATCATCAATTTAATTTATACATTTAAAAACATGTGAATGAGTGAATATTGAGAAATTACCATAAACATGTTGTCCTTATCATCCTAATCCCATTTTTCCACTGTGAGATCCCATGGAGTTCAAAGAAACCCCTATCTCCCCCAAACTGAATACACAACATGTCCTCATGCGTCCGCCGTCTTCTATGACAAAGTGTGTTCTCTTCTTTTGTTGTTCATTCTTGTGGAGCAACAACAATGCATTTTCTTCTCACTATTGGTTCTTGTGTGGCAACAAACAAGAATACTTGAAAGCAAGATATGCTTTTTATTTTTCAGTTGGGTATACTTTGAATAGATGGTATGGAAAATATGAGAATACATGGAAGTGGAAATGATGGTTTCAAAACATAAGTGAATGAAATAATGTTCAGTGGTTTTTCATGACATTCTCTTAAACTTTTAATAAATCAAGGACTCACACTATTTTACCTCAATATTTACCTCCATGAAAGCTTTGATTGACATAGATGGACTGATGTTTGTCGAAGCTAATGTAGGCTGAAATGATGCTGAGAATGATGTAGCTGAAGATGAGATCATAGAAAGAAATATGAAAATAGCATACATTGGGACCAAGAGAACATTGAAATACTAAGAGTGATCAAGGCTGATGTTCACTGTAGTGGCATATCTAGAGATTTTTGGATGTTTGAAAATGAATGGAAAAGAATTGATGAGCTAAAGGATGAGTAGAAGTTCTACTAAAACTAGAGAACTCCTTCGCTTATACTCACCGAGAGATGCAAGTTTATGTTAAAATCATGAAATCATATAGTCTTGAACTGCTACAAAACCCAAGGTATAAGTCTCATCATGTGAGTAAATGTGTTGGAATATTGTTTAATACTGAGAGGGAGGGGTGAATCAGTATTATCCTTTTTTAACAATTTTAAACCACTTAATTATTAATTTTATCAAAACAAAAAAAATGATTAAAAAAGGTACAATACACAGAATTTAAACATGGAAAACCCAACTTCACAAATGTTCTTTTTTATTTTCAATAAATATTACATTTAATTTATGAGCTCCAACTCAAGGAAATACCAATTCCTTGTTTTACTAAAATCTACTAGAAGGAACATGGGTGGAGTAAACCCTAGCACTCTGCAACCCTAGCACTCTTCAATCGTGAAGCTTCTGATGCGCGCTCTGACACAAGAGCTCTGTCGCTAACTTCCAAACTCTGAAGGCGAACACCTCACGAGATTCTTGCACACCCAAAATGAGCTCGAGAGAGGGGGGAAACCCCCTTCGTACAACGACATCACCGCCAACGACAAAAACAAAATCCGTGCTAAGCGCCCTGCCTTTGAGCCACCGATGTGCCTGCGGGATCAATTTTTTACCCAAGAACAAGGACTCATAAAAGAAATGGAGCTAGAACCCAATACATCTCATCCACAAGCTTCCAAAGGATGGGTACTAGGAAAGTGTATACCACAAATGGACAAACCCCCACACTATCACATCAAATCAACTCGGGTAGGGGAGCACACTTAGTTTATGATGGATCATGCATTGATAGGAAAATTCTTGGGCTTGTGGATGATTGAACGAGATCTCACACGCTGGATCAAGGACTGGTGGAACCCCAAAGGCAATTATGAAGTCCAGCTTAGCTCCAAGGGTTTCTTTACAATAATCCTGTACAACCTCGAAGACAAGGACAAAATCTTCGACAATGGACCGTACTTCTATAATTTAGTGGGACTGTTTCTGAGATTTTGGACAGACAGATTTAGCCTAGAGAAGGAGGACTTTACAAGAGCACCAGTCTGGATCCGTCTGTACTCTTTTCCCCAGGAATTCTGGTTGGAAGAAATACTCATGGGCATTAGAAACACTTTGGGATGATACGTCAAAGCTTCAGAAGCTACAAAGATGAGGAAGTACACCTCATACGCTCGTATCTACATCTATATGGACATATCAAAATCCTTGCTAGGATCTCTTACGCTTGAATACCAGGATGACGACTGGAACCAGACCATCGACTATGAACACATACCCTTTCGTTGCAGGAAGTACCATGAGCACAGCTACCTATTCAAAGACGTCCCTCTGAATACTACAACCACCAAGCTCAACGAAAGAAAGCAAAAGGATGGCTTTGCCAATGTCAGAGGAAGACGAAAGAACCCATCAAGAAAACAGAACCAAAGCTTGATACCAAAGACCCCCACTAAAAACTCCTATGACATTTTGAATCAACTGCCAGAAGAGGAGGAAATACAGAACCCTCATCGAGAAACAATGCAAGCGAAGGGAAAAAGCACTGAAGTGCCAAATACAACCCACTCAAAAGGAACAACCCATGCAACACAAATAGGCACAGACAGAGACACCAACATGCTCATGGATGAAATGGATCTAGCGGATATAGACTTGGAAAAGCTGGAGGAAGCCCTCAATCAAAAATACCTACAAGATATCCTGGTAGATCAGCTTCGTAAAGTTCATAAAGTGTTTACCAACTCCACAGCAAGATCTATAGCTAGAATGGGTATTACAGTAGATCCAGGATCAAAACCCAAAAGAACAACCAAGGAAAACAAGAGAAGAGGATGCAAACCAGCCCATCAACTTATTAAATAGGCAGGGCACCTGATGATCAATTCAAGCCAGATACAGAGGTTATCGAAGGGATACCTCCACCCCCCTCCACCTTCCTCATGATGAAGACAATAACTTGGAATATTAGAGGCCTCAATGGTAGATCCAAGAAGAGGATCCTCTGAGAATGTATTAAAGCTGAGAACCTGAATATCCTTCTTCTGCAGGAAACTAAATGTGCAGGGTAGGAGGCTGAAAACATCTTCCGACGTAGTTGGAGAGGTGGTGATTTCCTTTACCAAGATTTAGTGGGAGCATCTGGAGGACTAGCCATTCTTTGGAATCCACACACAGTCTCTTTGCATCATCCCTTCTCTATGACAGGTACTCTAACGGCTCACTTCACAGTCACAAGATCCACCAAGGAAGGAGCTATCATGAATGTCTATGGTCCGCAGTCCACCCAAGAAAAGGAGAGCTTCATGCAAACCCTTCAGTATGTCAAAACTCTTTTACATACGCCACATTGGATCATTGGCGGCGATTTCAATATGATCCTGACGCTGGAGGAGAAAACTGGAGGAACAAAACGGCTGGAGAAGGACAGTGGTAAGTTCAAAACCCTAATAGAGAAATTAAATATGGTTGACATGGAAACCCGAAATGGAATCTTTACCTGGTCCAATAGAAGAACAGGACACCAACATGTAGCCTGTAGATTAGATGGCTTTCTCATGGCTAAAGCCCTCCTCGAAAGTGACTAGGCAATGGAAGCAAATATAATGCCAAAATTAGGGTAGGACCACTGGCCTATTGCCTTCTGTCTGGACCTGGGTATCATCCCCAGGCCCAAACCCTTCCGCTTTAAAAAGTTCTGGCTCACCCACCCAAATGTCCACTAGCTGGCTCACACATGGTGGGCCTAGGATGAAATAAATCATGGAACTCATATGTATAAATTCTAGCAGGGCCTCAAGAACTTCAAGCAACATTTGAAAAGTTGGAATAAATCCACTTTTGGAAACATATTCCTAAGGCAGAAGGAGATCAAGGGCCAACTTGAAGAACTTCAACAAACCTTCATCTCAGGAAGCAGAACTCCAAACCTAGTGAAGGAAGAGGAGCAACTACAAGCAGAATTGGAGGTCTACAGAGAACAAGAAGAAATCCTATGGAGACAAAATCCAGGGTTCAATGGCTTAAAGAAGGGGAGCGCAACATAAAATTATTTCACAGAGCGATGACACACCGAAGATACATTAATCACATTACCCAATTGGAGGACGATCAAGGTATCCCTATAAGAGATCATGACCAAATAGTGGGGGAACTCAACTCCTATAAAGATCTACTCACAGAGACCAATATGAAAAGGGAAGAAGCAATCCAGAAAATCACCAAGCACATACCCCCACTGATTACCCCTGAGTAGAAAAGAGAACTGATAAGTCCGATCACTCAGAATGAAGTGGATACGGTAGTAAAGGAAATGCCCCCAGGAAGAGCACCAGGTCCAGATGGCTTCACTACAGATTTTTTCCATCATTGTTGGGACATGATCAAGGAAGACGTCTGGCTGGCGGTTGAAGAATCAAGAACCTCTGGATAAGTTCTCTCTGCTCTCAATGCAACGTTGATCACTCTTATCCCTAAGGAGGAGTGATCCACAGACCCAAAACAGTTCAGACCAATCTCCCTCTNAACATTATATACAAAATAATCATAAAGGTTATTGCTACTCGCCTTAAGTCGCTCCTACCTTTAATTATTTCCAATGAGGAAGATGGTTATGTAGAAGGACGAAAAATCATGGACAGTGTCATTCTAGCCAATGAGGTGATCCATTCCTTGAAAGAGAGCAAAACACCAGGTATGCTTATCAAACTCGATCTCTCAAAATCTTTCGATAGATTAAGCTGGAAATACTTGCGTTCTGTGTTGGAGTCTTTTAGCTTCGATAAACTCTGGGTCAACTGGGTTCTCAAGCTCACCTCCTCTGCTTTCTTTTCCATTCTTGTTAATGGGACACCCTTCCATCCCTTCCATTCCACCAAGGGAATCAGACAGGGTGATCCTCTCTCCCCATTCCTCTTTGTGCTTATGGTAGAAGGTTTAGGTCACTACCTCAAAGCAACGGTTCTTGAGGGTTCCCTTAAAGGGATACCCCTTCATAACCTCCATTTGGTGCCCTCGCATAGCCAGTTTGTCAACGATACCCTTCTCATGAACACCCCCATGGTCAGAGAGGCCACCAAGCTCAACTCAATTCTCTCTGATTTCATGGAAGCCTCGGGCATGCTTCTAAACTTGGACAAATCCAAACTCTATTTTTTCAACACGCCAACCTCGGTTTAGAATCACCTTTCAAGACTTCTAGGCATTTCTAAAAGTTTCCTCCCATCCATTTACCTAGGAATTCCCCTAACTGGAGAGCCAGTGCGGTCCATTTCATGGGACATCCTGCTCCTGTCTATAGCCAACAGGCTGAATAACTGGACCTCTAGACCTTTGAATATTTCCACCAGACTGGTCCTTCTCAAGTCAGTCTTGCAAGCTTTGCCCACCTACCTCTTTACTACTCTGGCAGTGCCCATATCAGTTATTAGGGCTATCAGGAGC
Source organism: Picea sitchensis (assembly GCA_010110895.2). Classification (NCBI taxonomy): domain Eukaryota; kingdom Viridiplantae; phylum Streptophyta; class Pinopsida; order Pinales; family Pinaceae; genus Picea; species Picea sitchensis. The sequence goes on along the minus strand of SNQJ01S0060755.1, from coordinate 50,884 downwards.
CTCCAAAGGAATTTCCTATGGCAGGGACACCAAAATAATAAAAAGTGGGCTTTAGTTGGATGGGACAAACTTTGCAAACCCAAAAATTTTGGAGGGTTGGGAATTCGGAATCCGGGAAAGCTTAACCAGGTCATGGGAGCCAAGATGTGGTGGAGGTGGTTGCAGCATCCAAAAGAAATCTGGGCACAAATTTGGAAACATAAGTATGCCCCGAACACACAGCCTGACCAATTAATTAGATTTAATGAACATATACAAGGATCCAATATATGGAACACTGCCTGGCAAAATCGCCCCCTTATCCAGAAGCATGCTTTCTGGGAAGTGAGAAATGGAGAAAGCGCACTCTTCTGGCAGGACTCATGGAAACAACTACCCCCTCTCAGTGAATTGGAAAGCCTCAATTCTCTTAAACAAAGATTACAACCAAATATCTTCAGAACAGTTAAAGACTTTTGGATTCCAACTCACATAAGCGAACCTTAGAGACAGTGGAAAACAAGGTGAACAAAATTATAGATCACGAATGATATTGACCTTCTACCTTGGAAAAATTGCACACTGGGACCATACATACTTCGATGGGGCCACTCTATAACAGGCATCTTCTCAGTTAGCGAAGCATACTACCTACAGGGAAACTACCACAACCAAATCCCCGAAACAATCTAGAGCAAAGTCTGGCAATCCGCTCTCTGGCCCAAGGTCTCCATTTTTCTTTGGCTCACAGCTCAAAACCATATCCTCACTTGGGATAATATTTTAAAGAAAGCATTTGTAGGTCCCTCTAGATGTACCCTTTATCAAAAAAGAGAGGAAACCATGGAACATATCCTCAACAATTTCCACTACAGTCAACATATCTGGGATTGGGGAGCCCAAGCCATGAGACGCTCCAATCGAAACCAAGGCAACATCAGGGACACCCTCGCTAATTGGGAGACAATCTCCTTCCAAAATCCAATTCTCCAATGCATCTGGCAACTTCTTTCAGGCTTCACATTATGGGCAATTTGGAAAGAGAGAAATAAGAGAATCTTCCACTCAAAAGCCTCCCCTTCCACTATTACATGGGAGAGGGTTAAGAAGCTAATCCGTGAAATAGTCCATAGAAAATCTTGGCTCCACGAAGACCTGCAATGCGAGCCCAAGGAGGATAACATTATTAGAGGCTAGGACATACAAATTCGTGTGCAAACTCAAGTGAAGACTAAAGGCAGACAAGCTAACAACCCCATGTTATGGAGCCCACCCCCCTCAGGCTTCATCAAGTTGAACTTCAATGGGGCCTCCAAGGGTAACCCTGGACCAGCTGGTTTCAGCACTGTCCTTTGGAACCATACTGGTGAGATCATTCACCTGATGGCCGTCTTTTTGGGGGAGAATACAAACAATGTGGCAGAGCTCATAAGCCTTGTCATATACCTCCAAGATGTCATTCAAAACCATTACCATCAGATTATCATTGAGGGATATTCCCAAATTATCATCCAAATCATCTCCAAAATCCTACATGGTGAACTCCCTAGGCGGATCTTCCCCAGCTGGAGACTCTCAGGACTTCTAGAGGATTTTGGAGATCTCATCCACCCCAATCTCACTTTAATCCCTTCTCATGTGAAACGAGAAGCAAACAAAGTTGTGGATCACCTGGAAAATATTGGAGTTGAAACTAAGTTAGAACTCATATATTGGCAAGCCCATCTCTCTGATGATACAGACCTCTCAAGGCGATGCAGTGACCTTGCAAACAGAGACTCCTCAGCCCCGGATGGGGTGACATGCGGTGATGCCTCGCCACATGGCTCAGCATCGAGCCATAGAATAAATGATGATGGCCACCACCCATTTTCTCCACATTTACGATGGTAGCCAGCCATTACAGCTGCTATACGGAGGAGGGACTCCTCCCTTGCATGAAATATCTCGCTCAGACCGCACTCAACATGACAGGGTTTATGGATACCCAGGTGAATCCTTCATTTGGTAATTCAAAATTTCAAGTGCCTGAACATAGTTGGTTCGCTCTCGTTTTGGACCTCTCTGTCGGTTGGGAGCTCTGGTGCAACTTTGGTTCCTTATCGTCTTGGCTCACTTTCGTTTCACTGCATTCTCTCTGCATTTTTATCCACCCGTCAGCAACAATGACCAGGAAGAGAGGTAGGCCTCACCGTGGCTCAACCTGGTACACCCACAAAGAGAAAAGACAAAGGAGGAAGAACTTGGAGCGTGCTCTGTCGATGGTGACTTCCATTCTCCAGAAGAGGGCACGCACTGACCAATTGGCTCTGCATGCCATTATCGCTGAGACTGGGATAGAGCGTAGCATTCATACCATGGAAATTGAGCCGAGAAGAAGTCTGGAGGGAGGTACTGCGGATGAGTTTCCAACCTGTTATGTTGAAGAAACGTCGTACCTGGAGGAATTAGTGATCACCCTGGAACCCCAAGCCATGGCGTCAGATTTACAGGCTGGTAGCAGTCCTAAAGATGAGCCGGCAGACGAATTCCCTATGTGTATCATTGAAGAGATACCATGGATGGGTGAGTACAGCCCCACCAACCATGCTGAGAAGGAAACGATCGAGGATGAGGCTCGGGACAAGGCTTGCGCAGAAAGGAACGTGGACGAGACCATACCAGGGATGAAGGAGGAAGCAATCGGTGCAGGACTGAATGTGATCGAGGCTAGAGCTAGGATGAATGTGGAAGTGGGGAATGAAGTCTTCAACGACGCAGGTAATCATGACTTGCATGGTCCATTCCTCCATGCAAAGCATCTGTCTCTGGTGTTTGAACTCCGAGGCCACATGGCATACTAGGAGCAAAGAGCCCTTCTCATGGGACAACGTCTGGACTTGCTCCTTGATGCGTACTCCAATGCTCCAACAAAGAGGAAATGTCCATTCTGTGCGCATCCATTCGCCATCCCAGCTAGGTCCATGTGGCAGACAGGAAAGGGCGACAGGTCATCGGGTATCTAAGTTCTCCTATGCTAGTTTGTTTTATGTTTAATCATGTTGTTGCTACATGTAAACTTGACCTATGGCCATCTATCCTGGTTTCCTTCGAGCATGACAGAGGGAAAAACAGTTTTCCAAACTATGTTGGTTTCCGGTAAAACGACAACATTTTTGGTGGCTCAGTACTATATCTCTGTGTATTTTGTCAATGTTTCTCTGATAACTTAATATAGCAGGTACTATCTTTTTTACTTAAGAAAAAAAAAAAACATCTACTAGAAGGAGGATGCAACCCCCTAGATTTGACCAACATCAACTAGAGGGAAGCACCAACTCCCTAGTTTCTTCAACTATAACTGAAAATATGTTGCAACACCTTGGCTTACTAGCTTCAACTAGAAGGAGGATACAACCTCCTTTGTAGGATCCAACCTTCCCTAGCACCACCCAACCTCCATTTTAATGATAAGTACTTCAATCTTCAAATATTCATAATCTTCTTTGGATTATGCTGCATATCTTGATTTTATTTCTTGGCCTCTGACTCCTTTATAGATATTCAGATTTCAAGCACAGATACCCTCCCTCTTTCAACATGAATATTTGTTTATATAGTCTTCCAATGGTCATGTACAACTGAACAATTGCACCTCTTCAATATAGTAGTGTATCTCTTCATTATAAGTATGTGCCTTTTCAATATAAGATATTAATCATATTATTTTAATTAGTACAATGCCAATGAACCATTATGCCTTTTAGATCATTTAGTCACGTTTTCAATTGGGTCAAAAGATTTTGACTGTCATGATTTAATTCACTTTTTACATTACCATAGCTAAATACCACCATGGTTTGGAAATACCATGTTCTCTTTCATTTTGTCCCTTTGTCTTTAACTCTGCTTTCACTTTTACCTTTCTCTTTAATTCAATTTCACTTTTACCTTTTTCTTTATTCCACTTTCATATTTACTCCTCTTTTACATAAACTCAACTTCCACCTAACTTTTCAACTTTTGTTATTTATTAAAGTCACATTTATATTTAGTCCACTTTCATTTCCAATTTTGCGTAAACTTTGTTTCCACTTAACTTTTCCACTTTTATATTTATTAAAGTGATACCTAGGTCACATTTATATTTAATCACTTACTAACCTTCGACATATATTTGATCACTTACTAACCTTTGACATATATTTGATCACTTACTAACCTTTGAAATCAATGATAATTTATTCAACAATTTACTGCCTGAATGGTGTAAATGTGGATGAACCTGCACATATAAGATCTGGTGATCAAGATTTAATTGTGGAATGAAAGGAATAATAGAAAGAATAAAATAATACAAAGATATGGAGAACAACAACAGATATCTAGTGAAAACTAACTTTTATTGAATAAATGAAATAGGTTGAAACTACAAAACTATAGAACTAAAAACAACTTGCTTGAATGGTGGTAGTTATCTCCGAGAAGAGATGTACATGGTACATGTTGGAGCCGCCTTTTCCAAGTGGTTGAAATATAATTCTTAAAATCAAAAGTTGGTTTTCAGGTTGTCTTTTAGGTTGTGATATTTACCCACTGAAAGCCTCATTACCCCGACATGTGAAGTGGTGATGGCCGTTATAGTCCTAAGTCACCGTCACTTAACCATTAAGAAAGTTTATCACTTTTAGTACCTCGTGTTATCGCACTTCGGGAGTTACAAGTCGCATGGTTTCCAAACTCTCATATGCGAAGTCGCGAAATAGTTTTAAAAGTTTACTCGGGTTAGTGTTAGGATTAAGTCATTTTAAACCCTAGTTAAGCACTGTCGAGGTTTTGAGACTCGATGATCGCTCTCCCAGAAAACCATACCTTCGTATCTCCAATTCACGAAGTCGCGATATTAATTAATTAAGCATGGATTAATTAAGAAACTTAATTCAGATCGCGAGTTTTTTTAACTAAATCACATCATCGTAATTTCGGGCTTTGGGGGCTCAAAGGGTAGGAGCGAATTCTCCCGATACGGTGAATGCCGAAAAGGGGTGATTAAAGACTAATACAAACTTAATTAAAGGAGTTAAGTAGGATTAATCGATGCATCAATGCAAACTTTAATACACATCATCTGCGAAGTAGATTTAAATGTTTTTTGTGATTATTAGTTATACAACTCGTCAAAAAATTATGGCATTTATTTGGACTACGACGAGGTGACAGATAGTAGGATCTCGCTTTTACTGCTAAATATTTATTTAAGTGATTTGACCATTTTGTTCGCAAGGACACCAGGGGTTTAAATGTCTAAGATAAGGGGTTTCTTTCATTATTTCAATTTTATTTCTATTTTGCGCGCAGAGCTTTTTCATCAGGATAACTTTTGTCTGTATTTACAATTCTTACTATAGGAGATCTGAGTACAGAGTTCTCTTTCATGGCTCCACGAAAGGCGTTCAAGGCGATTGTCGAGAGTTTAGTTCAGGGCTCCGATGATGTTTCTGATACTTCACCCCGAAGTATTAATACTGTCAAACCCTGGACATACATCTTCGACATTCTTTAGTCTGAATCAGTGAATTGTTTAGCTGATTCCAACGATAATGAGAAGGATGATTTGGCCACAAAATACAAAATAATCATTCAGGCAGAAATGCACAAAATAGCGGCAAGGCCACGGCTCCTCCCCTATTATGATATGATCAGATGGGCGCTAGACCATGTGGATATCCCAACCAAAACTATTATCAGTGAGCACAAGGTGACGATTGGGACTTTTAGACCAGAACATTTGTAGGCAATGTATCAGTTGTCACCCACACCAAAATTCATGTACAATGCCGAGTTTTTGGAAGGTTTCAATGGGAAGGAATGCGAGAAATATGGTAGAAACTTGTCTGATCTGATTAGGGATTGGGTTTCGCACCCCACAAAATTCAGGGCAGATTGTAATGGAATTTATTCAATCTCCTCCTTAGAGCCTCCATTCAGGTATATAGTAATGATGGCCTGTAGGTTGTATGGGAGGCAGGACACCACACAATGTTTCCTCCCATGGGTGCCTCTGATTCATACAGTCACTAATTTTTTTTCTTTTGACTAGGCCAAACTGTTGTCGGACAGTTTAACCAGTTGAATTACCGAATATCGAGCGCAAAAAGCGAGTGGGAAAGAAGCTTTGTTTTTCATGTCTTCCTACATCATGGAAGCCATTTGTTTCATGATGCATTTTCCTCTAATGAGCTAGAGCTGGACTCCATCTAGTACAGAGCCTATCCATGTCTACCACTTGAATATTTGGGAGGATAAGGCCAAAGAATTCATCTACGAGATCTTCAACTGGGTAATGGTGCCACTGCATGTCACCATGTTTGGCCAAACGTCTCCCAGGAGATCAGATAGCATCGTGACCAGCATAAGAAACATGGCAGATTGGTATCTAGAGGTGGAATTTTTGTATATCAGGGTTTACGGCACCACTGTCCCTCCATATGCCCTCCCGCTATTCCTGTCAGATAATCTATTGTGTCGTGAGATCGCCAGACAGTCTGTGCTCGGCGGAATAAGAAAAGAGCTCAAAGGAGTATCAAAAAAGGTATGGCCTCCCTCCCCTATTTGTATCAGTTCATATTCCTTGTTCAATTTTGGCCATGCCAAAGCCGAGGCTGTGGCCCTGAAAGAAATGAAGCTGGTAGATATTGAGTTCAAGAATCACGACCCTAGTAAGGTTGTGAGCAGTCACCTGGCAAGTTGTGGCCTCAAGAGGTATGAACATGAGGATTCCCTGCATGACGAAATATTTTGAGGCCTGAGGTCCTTTGCTTAAGTCCTAAGTTGGATTCAAGCCTTGCCACCCAGAGACATGGCCGAATTTTTGAAATTTCGGGAACACCGACAAAGTTGTCTCCCCCATATTTTATAAGGTGAATCCCTAGATCTTCCAGTTACAAAGAAGATGGGAGCCAAAGGTGCAAAGGACTTGAGGCCTAGCGGGGAGAAGGACCAAGGGAAAACCTGGAAGGCTGGAACCTCAGAGAAAGGATCCAAATTCCCCCAGAAGCAGGAAGGAAACCCTGAAAAGGGCGCGCCAGGAAAGCAGGCCGAAGGCCAAGTAGAGATACCTTCACAGGGATCGGGCGACTCACTTTCGCTCGCATCAAACGAGCCAATTACAGAAGTCACCCCAAAACAAACATCCAAGCAAATCGGCAGTCTGATTTCTATTCTCACACCCTTGCAGTTCACAAAGGGGAATCTTGACGCGGGATGGATTTTCAATGAAGAACTAACGCCTATTTCTGTAGAGGAGTTGCCTCCCAACAAATTTTTCTTTGACAAAAAAAGAAAGGTCATGGTGAGGCAAGGATTATATAAAAAAGAGGGCGTAATGGCTAAAACATTTAAAATCATGACAGATGGGAAGGCCGCGAAAGAGGGAGAATTTTCAGAGGATATAACCAGGACACTAGGATCTTATGCTACAACGAATCAATACTTAGTTGGGACTTTGATGGCCCAGTTGAAATGAAAGAAACTCCTAATCAATAAATTGGAGGCTAGGGTGGCTACTGCCAAAGAGAATGTCAAGGCTGAGGTGAGAAAGATTCTTGAGGAAGCCCGAACAACCAACCTATGTGAAATCGAGAAGCTCAGTTCCGACCTCGAGTAGGTGCACCAGTCGGCGCAAACTAGACAAACACGAGTAAGCCAGCAGGGGCAACAGATTATAGAGTTGCAATCAAAATTGGAGGCGGCCGAGAACCAGGTTGTAGACATAAAGGTGTTCAGATCCCAGGCCGCTGAAATCTGACATAAGGTAATTACGGCTCAACAAAACCTGCTGGTAAAGGTAGGAACCTTTCAAAACCATTTCTAGATGATAGATCAAATATTAGAAACTATTTCTTTGAGAGAAAGAGAAGCTGAGGCAGCATGGGTCGCTTTCCAAGATGCTATTATAGCTCTGGAAAAGATAAAGATGGCCAACAACTCAAAGTTATCCATTGTAGAACAAACCAGAGGTAATATCCTGCTGAAGGTCTAGGAGAAGAACACATCAGAAAGCAAGGGGAGAGATAATGAAGAAAATAAGTTTTGTGAGAAAATGTTCTCTTTGATAAGTAAAAATTTGCTAGACCTTGATAAGGAAAGTAGTGCTGGGACACTGGGCAAAATCAATATAGCTAAACATCTGTTGGACATCAAAGAAAACATCGAGCAGCAACAAGTGGAGATATCCCAGATTAGCTAGGTTGATATGGCCCAAGTGGACAAATCGCTAGTACAACCAAGTTTACAATTATTCTCCATCATCACAGAGGACCGACTAGTGGGAAAACGTTTGCCACAGTTGGCGAAGAGTTGTTACAATTTTGAAGCAAGAGACCGAGCAGAGCCTTCCAGGTTGACAACCCAGTTGGTGGGGAGGTGTGTCACTTGCACCAAGCAGGCGAAGGGGCAGGTTTCTGGTGCCAAAAAATGACAGATGTCTGCCATTTCTATTTTTAGAACCCGAAGAGTAAATAAACGAAGGTGCTCTGCCTGCATGAAGGAGGACAAAGACGAAGAAGTGAAACGCTTAAATTTCCCATTTTGAAACCGAAAACTTCTGGAATGATTGAAATTAGAATGTTTAGAAGTTTGTATTAATATGCATTTTGAAGGAGAACAAGAGGTTGGACCTTTCTTGGCCGATTGTAATAGAGATGTTTTTCCTTTTGAAAATTAATACAAAGCAATCTAAAGATTCCTTATTCCATGAAGACTAAGTTATGAGTGTTTTTTTCTCTGTTATCTTATATTAAATTTCATTTCACATATATATTTATGATTAATGCTTAGCTACAATTTAGTACAACTTCTACTGTGGTGACCAACTTTTTAGTCGTCTAATCGCTTGTAGTTTTTCCTCTGTATCAGCTATCAACAAGTACAAGACCTGTGAACTTTTTAGATCTCTATATTTTATGCTTTGTTAGATTACTTCTTGCCTTTTTCTTCTTCTGTTTACAGGGCAAGATTCTCCCTTGATAGGAGCCTCGCATTGTCGACTGCTTAATGTTTTCTCACATTTCATACATGATTCTTTAAAAAGTTAACTCAGTTACAGGAGAAGGCCTTTGGTTTGTGTTCTACCTTTAACATCGGATTCAAAAGTTCTCTTTTATACGGTCAAAAAATTGAAGTATCATTTTAAACCTTGAACTTTCTTTTAAATTTATGTTCCTCCGTGACTTTTCTCATTGCAAGACAACCTAACATTGAACCCGGCCTAACGGATCAAACCATCATCGCTTTGAACCTTTTTGACACCATAGTTAAAACTGCTATCACCCGGGTAGAACTCGAACGTTCATGGGCCACCATTGAATGAGATATAAGCATCTAGGAACGTTTTGAAGGGAGACAGAGACAACTTAGAAATCAGCCTTAGCCTCCTTTCCCAAAGGTTGATTCTTCCCCTTTTTATCTTTACTAACTTTCGGATGCCTAGACCCTGTACTTTCTAGCCTTAAGTACATAATCTGGAACAACATCTTTCTGGCATCGTTGCTGGGGAACGAAGTTACAAAACCTTTTCCCCGGGAGAATGACATTTTTTGCAAGTTTCTACCCTTTGATAGTGAACAAAGGGTGAACACCTTCTAAAGGATTTTTCTTTTATCATTCACTTGGTGACTCCACGTTTAAGTAAGCTATCATCTGGTCGAAGGAAAACCAGACAAAACCCAGATGGTAAACAAACCATGCCCGTTTTCGATCCCGGAAAAATACTGAAAATAAGAGGTTCCCTTAAGCCAACCACTACGGTCTACTAGCTTAGGTACACACAACCCAATGCTAATATTCCTTTTGAACCTCTAACTTTGCATGAATCCCCCCCTAAAACCCTCAACCCAACTTTATCTCTCCCTGAAATTAAAAATGAAATTCATCCAACAACTTCCGGCGTACATAAAGGTGAAAATCCCTCAGTAAATTTAACAATGATCGATATCCTTCCAACTCTTCGGTTAGATTTCCCAACCTCACTGAGTCTTGAAGAGTATACCATATACTCAAATTCTACACCTGCGGGTTCCCCTGATTACATCTCTTGCAAATCCGAGGAACCAAGTCCTTGCATCCCTTTTCACCCTTCTTCATTTTTCTCGTCTCTCGAAGAAGCTAAAGATTTGCTTTTAGTGTTCCAGAACCCTCTGTATAATGCACCGTTTTCCTATCCAATAGTATCGATGGCAGCCGTCGGAGGGGGAGGTGGAGGGGTTTTTGGAGGAGGAGGTGGAGGGGCTCCAGGAGGAGGAGGGGGGGGCCAAGGGCCACCCCCGCCTCCTAGATTTTTCTCTTAAGTAGCTGCCAGATATGCACCTCTGGTCTTGCCTATCCCTCTTCACGACCTTCCTGAAAACTACATGAAAAACTTACCTAAATTTACAGGGGAAGGGGACCTAACCGCGAAAGAACATATAAATTTCTTTGATCAGTTCGCAGATATCCTAGGTCTTGAACACGAAAACATATATTTGAGGTGATTGGTTCAGACTTTCAAAGGACAGGTACGAGCCTGGTTTCAAATTCTACCCGCAGGTTCGATATTATCCTATGATGCTCTAGAAGACTCTTTTCTTAGACAATGGGGCGAAAGAAAATACCATTTGTACTATTTGACCAAGTTTGGGTCTTTAAAGAAAAAAAATCAGAAACTGTTATGGAATTCATTCAAAGGTTTAACAAGTTATATAATAAGATCCTAGTCGAAGTTAAACCATCCCAACCTGCAGCCAAGGTAACCTTTATGGGAGCCTTCGAACCTGATTTCGCACTTCTGTTGAGAGAAAGGAGAGGGGATACCCTGACCTGAATGCAAGACGACACCATAGATATCGAATATAACATGATGGCTTCGGGCAAATTAAAAACAAAAGCAAAAACGAGAAACCGAGAAACCAAACATTTTAGGGAACAAGCAGGACCCTCAGGGCCTAGTAGATCCTCAGATGATAAAATGGATGATATGGATAGGATAATTAAAGAGATATCAAATAATATTTCTAGAATGGAGCTAGATCAATCCAAGGCAGATCCTTTCGTTAAGAGGGAATTCAGAAGAAACCCCAACCCTCAAAATCAACAAAGATAGATTAAAAATGAAGACTAGAAAATTCAAACTCCTTTAAAAAATGAAAATTTTATAGGAGGAAATGACTTGCAAGATTTCGAGAATCTGGAAGAAGACGTAAACAATTTGGGTGATGATTGCACATAGCCTCATTTAACTAAAGAATATTACGAGAAGTCCTTGAACACAGAGAAACCGTCAAATAAAGATGACGACATAAACAACACTGATGTTTCTGTCTATCAAGAAATGACCGATTCAATAATGGCTGAGGTCCAACATAAGTACAACCTGAGACCTAAAAACAAACCTATGTCGACTCCTCAACCCAAGAAAATTATTCCTAGAGGCAAAATATATGAACCTGCCCCAAAGGAGATTGAGATACCTAATAGAAAAATAAAAGAGGTAGATTCGCAGAATCCCAAAGTAAAAGAGGTTAAGACCCAAGCAAAAAAAACTAAGACAACTGAAACACATATACCAGTAAATAAAATCATGGAAAATCAATCATCACAAAAAATAAGTTAGAAAAGAACGAGTCCGAGGTTTCAACTAGAGAAACAAACAAAGGTGGGGGCGGTTTCAGCCTTGAAAATGAGATAAATTAGATCAAAATACCAATCCCTCTGGTCGAATTAGCAAAGAATCCTGTGTATCGAAAGAAGATAACCAAAATGATAGGTTTTTCGGATCTAGAAAGTCACTCTGATGAGATAAAATTGGAAGATTATAAGCCTAATATCACTTTTGGTCCACATTTCGAGGGTGCTAGAGACACCATCGCTCCCTTCTATGTTACCCTGAATGTGCATGATCGACTGCTGCATAACTGCATGCTAGACTCTGGAGCCTCACATACTATGATGCCCAAGTCTATTATGGTCAGACTATGCCTCGAGATCACCAGGCCTTATGGAGATCTCTACTCTTTCAATTCAAGAAGGGTTAAGTGAATGGGTATGATAAAAGATTTGGTAGTCACTCTTGCACAGGTTCTAGTGAAAAGTGTCCTGATGGATGTAGTTATTGTCGATATACCTCCGAAGTATGGCTTGCTACTATCTAGGTCGTGGGGAGCCAAACTTCGGGGGTCTCTTCAACTAGACATGATCTACGCCATGATTCCTGTGTTTGGTGGACAATTTACTCAGCTATACAGGGAAACGAGGTTAGCATACATAGTGAGCGACCCATAGAATCCTAACAATTATCCTGTTTATGTTGCTGATCAAGATCTAGGGAATTGTATTTTGTCTTTTGATGATGGTGTAAATAGCTGTACAGAAGACAATTACATCGATGAAAATGAATCAGGAAAGATGACGAAAATATGTATTGCATTGGAATTTGGAAAATGTTTTTTGATGGTGCCTTGTCATATGAAGGAGCAGGTGCAGGATTACTATTTGTAGCACCTGAAAATGAATTTGTTATTCCTTTCTCTTACAGGCATCAGTGGGATATAGACTACACCAATAACGCAAGTGAGTATAAGGCTCTAGTCTTAGGGTTGGAAGCTGCCAGGAAGCTGAACATAAAGAACTTGGAAGTATACGGAGACGCAAAGTTGATAGTGAAACAGATAAATCGGCAATACTAGGACAAACACCCAAGATTGAGATCTTACAGGAATTGAGCCTGGTATTTAATAGATAATTTCTTCTCGTCAGTAAATGTTCATTTCATCCCACGTACTGAAAACCTGCAAGCTAATTCATTAGCCAAAGCAGCCTCAATGTTTTCCCCCCTACAACTTTCAAACTAAGGTACCACATAGAGGTGAGGAACAGACCTTCCATACCAAACAACATCCAACGCTGGCAAGTGTTTGAGGATGAAAAACAAATCAGGAAGTTCCTCAAAATGGTGGATGACTTCGTTGAAACTCACATTGACCAAGAAAACCAAAACGTCCACACATGGATCATGCAAGAGGGAGAGGATCCTCAGGGGTTCCAGGAAAAGATCGCTAATCATCGCATGTTGGTTTTAAAGAACAATCATATTCCAAAGGGACTAATCCCTCTGGAGAGACTATTCAACCAAAATGATATGCCCTTAAAATCTACTTTGCAACCCCAACCAGAAGAGGTTGAAGACTACGACATAGGAACCAAAGAGGAGCCTAGGATAGTAAAAATATCAAAGTATCTCCCTCCTGAGACAAAAAGTAAATATGTTGATCTACTCGAGCAGTATAGAGACATTTTCGCTTGGTCATACGAAGAGATGAGAACCTATGACACCATTGTGATTGAGCACAAGATACCCCTAAATCCTAGTGTCAAACCTTTTAGACAAAAACTCAGACAAATCAATCCTATTTTATTGCCCGTGGTCGAAAGGGAAGTCAAAAAGCTCTTGGATGCAAAAATAATCGTACCAATGAGATACACCGACTGGGTAGAAAAACTGGTCCCAGTTAGAAAGAAAAGTGGGGACATCAGATTCTGTGTTGATTTTAGAAATCTAAATAAGTCCTCCCTCAAACATAATTACCCTCTACCCAAAATGGATCACATTTTAGAAAAAGTAGTTGGGGCAAATAGGATGTCGATGATCGATGGATTTTTCGAGTACAATCAAATTGTTGTCAAGGAGCACGATAAATAGAAAACAACCTTCACCACCCCTTCGGGTACATTTATGTATGACAAGATTCATTTTGGTTTAATGAATGCAGGTGCTACTTTCCAATGTGCTATGGATATCGCTTTCATCGATGAAAGGGACAAATTTGTGGTTATCTATCTTGATGATTTGACCATTTTTTCTAAATCTGATGAAGATCATTTGATACATCTCAAGTAGACATTTGAGAAATGTCACAGGTTTGGTTTGTCCTTAAACCCCAAAAAGTCTCACTTTGCTATGCAAGAAGGTAAACTCTTGGGCCATATTGTGTCTCGATATGGAATTAAAATTGATCCTAAGAGAGTTGAAGCTATAGAAACAATAAATATCCCTAGGAATGTAAAAGAGATTTAGTCGTTTTTAGGAAAAATATTTTTTTTGAGGGGATTTATCCCAAACTTTGCTAAAATAGTGAAGTTGATCACAGATATGCTAAAGAAGAACAACGAAGTGAAATGGACAGCAGAAGCCAAATCATCGTTTGCACACATCAAGAAGGTTATAAGCGAGGCACTCGTACTGGAAGGCCCTGATTATCTAAAATATTTTCAGATTTTCTCGTTCGCCTGCGAACACACACTTGCCACGGTACTCCTCCAAAAAAATGAAGAAGGTTTCAAGCAACCAATAGCCTTTTTTAGTAAAATTCTTAGAGACGCTGAACTCAGATACAATATAATGGAAAAGCAAGCATATGCTATGGTGAAGGAATTAAAGGCTTTCAAAACCTACGTGTTACATTCCAAGGTAATTGCGTATGTACCCACAAGTTCTGTAAAAGACATTTTGGTTCAGTCCGATAGTGATGGGAAAAGGGGACAGTGGCTTGCTAAAATTCAAGAATTTGACCTTGATATAAAACCAACGAGACTATTAAAAGGAGAAGGTTTGGCTAAGCTCTTAGCTGAATCAAATTTTAGAGCCCTTGGTATAAATGGCCTACAGGGATGTGAAGAGTGTGTGGACATGAACGAGCTTGATGAACAAATAACTGCCATTAGAATCTAAGAGAAGTTTGTTGCATCAGATTGGTATAAAGACATAGTGTCCTACTTGCTGACCTTGAAATGCCTGAGTGAATTATCCCCATCTAAAGACAGGACACTAAGGTTGCATGTGGTGAAGTACTGTATATCCGAAAGCCAATTGTATTGGAAAGACCCACTAGGCTTCATGTTGGTTTGTTTAGTTGAATCAAAAACAGAGAAGGTCATAAACGAATTTCACGAAGGAGTGTGTGGAGGACATCACGCCTGGAGGGAAATGGCTTATAATATCCTGAGGACAGGATATTATTGGCCCAAACTATTCCCAGATGTCAACACCAAAGTCAGATCCTGTAACCCTTGCCAATTGTTCGCAAGAAAGCACAAATTCCCACCGCTACCGTTGGTTCTAGTCAAAATGGAATCCCCTTTTCAACAATGGGGACTAGATTTTATAGGCGAAATTAACCCTCATTCTAGTGCTCAACATAAATGGATCCTGACTGCTACAGATTACTTCACCAAATGGGTGGAGGCTATTCCAACTAGAAAGGAAATGGATTCGGTGGTAATGGATTTCCTAGAAGAGAACATTTTGTCTAGATTCGGCTACCCCCGAAAGATAGTCGCAGATAACACCCAGGCATTTAAATCTATGGCTATGGTCATCTTTTTCCAAAAGTACAATATCGTTCTCGATCATTCCAAAACATATTACACCCAGGGAAATGGGCTAGCCTAGGCCTCAAACAAGAGTCTAATCACTATAATTAAGAAAGTGTTGAGCAAAAACAAAAAAACTTGGCATGTGCATTTGAAATACGCTTTGTGGGTGAATCAGATAGGTACAAAAAAATCTATCGGCACTTCTCCTTTCCAAATGGTATACGGGCCGACATAGTATTACCTATAAATCTAGTGCTACCTGTAATGAAATTTTGGCAAGATGATAAAGAAGAACCAAATCATGCCACAAGAAGAATAAACCAGTTGATTGAAGTTCAACAACACAGGGTTGAAGTGGAAGAAAGGCTACAGAAATACCAGGACAACATGAAAGCATTATTCGATCATAAGGCCAAGGACAGAGAATTTCTCCCTGACGATTTGGTTTTGAAATGGGATGATAAGAAGGAAGACTCCTAAAAAACATGGTAAATTTGATCATATTTGGTACAGAACGTTCAAAGTCAGAGCTCCTGAAGGGAAAAATTCGTTTCTATTAGAGAATTTGGACGGTAAAATCCTCAATGCCCCTGTCAATGGGTGTTATTTAAAGCACTATATGCAATAAATGGTTTCCAAAATTTCGATTGTATATACCAGTTTGTGTTTTCTTTTTATTTCATATTTTTTCTTTGGTAAGTCTACTTTCATCACAAATAAAATAGGTCAGTGTTTTTCTAGAAGTAGGTATACAAAATTTTCAATGCATTCAATTCCTTTATAGCCCTGATACTCTTCATGTTGTTCCCTTACAGGATCCCGACTTGTCGCCTAAATGAGAGAAAGGAATAAATAGACAGTCATATATTGGAGAATCAATTTGCCGAAAACAGGTGACCGAATTTTTTTTCTGTTATTTTAGAAGAGAACGAAATGATAAGGCAAAAGTACGAGTTCCATAGATGTCTGTTTTTCAAATGAGTGTCACTAAAGTGCCATGACGGTCTCATAGGTATGATATTTTTGCTTGATATGTCATTAAAAGAACAACTTCTTACTCTGGGTCCTAAAAGTTTCACCTAGATAAAGATAAGAGGTAATTAAAATAAGCAGAGGGAGTAAAGCGTCTCCGAGAAAGGGTTCCAAGAGTCAAGTTTAATCCATGGCCTTTGTATTTCGAAGTCCAGACCTTTCTCCATTGCCCTTTTTTTGTCCTCAGATTTACCTTCTTAAAAACTAGACACCTTTTCATGGTTCCCACAGAGGGAGAAGAGGTTACGTTTTAGCTTTGGAAGCTGGAAAACAGATCTTAGAAAGTAAGCCAACCCTCATAACTCCTCAGCCTCCTACTAAATAAATTTATGCATAGGTTGATCCTGACTCTTCTAGGTTTTTTAACAGTGTTCGAAGGATTGAGGCTTGCTCAAAGGAAGACCCCTGGAAGTAAGTTTTCCCATTTTCCCTGTGGGCTAAGGTGTTTTGAAAGTTAAGAGAAGGTTGGTCCCGAGTAATCAAAGCAAGTTGACAGACCTCCACTGTGAATATTACACAGATATCAACCCTAGTATGCCTTATACAAACTAATTGCCCCCACTTCGTGCTTTAAAAAGTAAAATATAAGACAGATGGTGAAAGGAAATTCACATTTGATTGCCCCCATCTAGTCCAAGGAGACGATGAAAGTGTAAATTCTAACCTTGTACAATATCTACTGCAAACTGATATTCAGAAAAGAACAGAAAAGATACAATGGAAAATACAAACATTACACAGAGATTTTTCACCTGGAAACCCAAACCG